>CM041722.1:9556109-9683609 GCA_023373845.1 Nibea coibor | reverse complement strand
ACTTTTGTGTGTGTGTGTGTGTGTGTGTGTGTAGACACTCACACACACTTGAAGGAGAATATGGCCGATTGCTTCTGAAAGCCAGATTTAGGTGTAAGGTGGCTCAAACCTGCGAGCCCACCATGGTGCAATAGATTAGCACACACACACACACACACACACAATCACCCGCCCATCCAGGTTAGCAAGCATGTCTGCACCCAGGGCTAATCACCACGGCAACCGTAATCAAGGCTCTGATCTAGTTGTCAAGGTGATGGAGAGAGGGGTCACCCCTGACTGTCTCTCCCTTTCTCTGAAATCACTCAGCAACTGTTATTTATATTCCCCTTCTTTACGGATACGAAAGTTTAGAAGGCAGCGTGTTAAAAGAGAGAGAGTGTGTGTGTGTGTGTGTGTGTGTGTGTGTGTGTGTGTAGAGATGTGATGTGTTGATTAATGATTCAATACTCGTCCCTTTTTGGTGCTAAATCTAACAGATATATGTGTGTGTGTACGTGTGAGTGTGTTTACCTACCTCCATCTAATCCTATTCTGCTGTTTACTACTACGTGTGTGTGTGTGTACATGTGTGTGTGCGTGTGTGCGTGTGTGTGTGTTTCTTTAATCTGAGCTCCCACGGGGAGTCAGAGGGAGCTAGCAGGCTTATCCCTGCTGCATCTCCCAAATACCACTAAAAAGCCAATCTCCATTCCACAACAACAACATTAACACACACCAACACACACACACACAGAAAACTGGAGAGAAAGGCCTGAGAGACGTACTTAATTTTCTGTTCACCAAACTCCCACCACAAAAGCACATCACCCTGCACACACACACACCTGCATGTAAGATCTCTGCACTGTCTGAACTCCTCATCTCCTGACCACAGTAATTAAGTAATTAACCCATTAATGAAGCACTAACATGCCAACACACCACCTGTCATTTTATGCTAATTCGCGTGACGTAGAAAGGTGTAAAAAATGTGACAGGTGTAAAATTCTTATTATCAAATATTCTCCAATGATGAAGGTTAACCTCGCGTGCACGCATCACGCGCGCGCTCTGTAATACGTCGCAGCTTTCGCGTCATTCTGCGAGACGATAAACGACCCCTAAAAACCTGACGGAGGAAGACGAGGGGGGAAGAAAGAGAGCAGGAAAGGAGGAGAGGAGCAGAGCCAATAAGAGCTCACAGCAGGATGCTAATAATGCAGCTCCAGCTGTACCAGTTAACCTGCAAACTGCCCATCTGGACCCAGAGAGGAGAGAGAGACAGACAGAGAGAGATATATGGACAGAGAGAGAGAGACAGGAGAGACGCGAGAGAGTGATATAGGGAAAGATTGTCCAACCAACAGTCCAAAACTTGAAAATATTCAGTTTATGGTGATATGAAACGGAGAAAAGCAGCGATTCTTCACATTAAAGAGTGTGAAACAGCAGATATTTGGACACTTTGGTTGATGAATGACTCAAAAAACGAGGCGCGTTTTCATTTTTTCTTCCATTTGTTCATGTTGCATCAGACAAACAAACAAAAAAACAAAGATGAACAGTGAGAGAAAGATGGAGTGAAGCTGGCCACATCCTCAGCTGTACTAGGGTGGACAAGTGGACACACACACACACACACACACACACACTCACACACAGTAGGAGTGACCTTGGTCCAGCCTGCCTGTCCTCGCCCCCTGCCCTGGCCAGCTACATCCCCCACCGAGCCACCCTGCCTGTCTCTCTCTCTCTCCCTCACACACACACACACACAAACACACACCACAGTGCCATACCAGGCCGTGCCAAACTGAACCACGCTGTGGTCATAGAAACAATACAACAAACAGACTAGAAGAGACCAGAATAGCAGGGTACGGAGTAGAAAAGAATAGAAAAGTGAGGGGTGGCTGAAACAGGATTCTTTTTTTTTTTGGATTCCAAAAACTCACACACACACTTCCAAAAAACACACTCAACTTCAACACAAAAGACACACAGCTAGCCAACTCTAACCCTCCCTAAAGCACAAATGTATCGCCTACACACACACACACACACACAGAGAGCAGTAGCATGCTAATGAAGACAGTAAATCACTACTAGGTCATGTGTGGAAAAGCCTGCCAGATACCTGCAACCATGGCTAGAGACCTCCCTCAGCCACACACTGTGTATGCATGTGTGTGTGTGTGTGTGGGTGGGTGGGTGTTGCGAGCGAGAGAAATGGAGGATGCCTGTTGGCTGTAAACATGACTGGCTACGAGAAAGCGGAGCACAAGATGTCAAAACATACAGTATCTATCAACGGTGAAAGATCGTACATATTTCACGGGGAAAAATAAAATAACTTCGTCTTCGTGTTGCCAAAGAGACACCGGGAAGAGGAAGTCAACAAAGTCAGCAGGATTTTTTTTTAAAGAAGGAGAAAACATGTTCAACACCCGACACGTGTTCCTCTTTTCCTCTCGGCGTTTATCGCTCTTACTTTGCGACGAAATTAACAAAACCCCGCTAACCGCGCTCGGTGCGTTTGTTTATTGTACGTCAGCGTGTCACAACACTGCCATTAAATGTTAAAAACAGGAGACTCACGCTGCACATCCTACGTGAAGGCCGTACAAAAAGCAGTACGTGTGTGTGTGTTGAGGCTTGTCCTAAGAATAGCTAATCAAGGTAACATTTTAGTGAAAAGACATCTCCAGCTGGGTGGACCAGGTAATGATCGAGCTTACAAGGAGCACAATCACGCCTGAATCAGCGGAGTCGACATGGTCACTCTTTTCAAAAAAGAAACAAACCGTCGAGATTAGCCGCTCCCCGAGTTGCGATCAGCCGCGTGACCTTCAAAGATTAAGTCTCGATATAAACCGATTATGTTCAATTACTCTTGAATTACCTGGTCTGCAAAAGGCAACAGTATGGATAATTAAGTGCGGAAAGGTGCTGGGTATTAAAGGGCTTATTTCCTGTCAACTTGTGATGACTGACAGGAAGCCGAACTGCAGCAAACTCAACAAAAGCTTTTCACTTCTACATCACAGAGACTGCTGGCGTCAGCCGGAGTGCTTTATCTAATTCATACCGGATGAAACATAAACATAACACAACCAGATGTGACGTTGAGATATTTCCAGCACGGCCACAATCGAGTTTACCTGAGCAGAAAATTACAGCTGTCTGAAGCACTGATGGTAAATGTCAGGGTTTAGTGCCAGTCCCCTAAAAAGAAATAATCAAAGAGCAAAAGGGTTTTCTTTCTACGCTCACCGTTTTGTACCTTCAAACAGTCACACTGGGAGAAGAGGCAGAGAGCAGAGACACCGCGGAGATACTGAACCTGCCCTTTCTTACTGTCTCCATCGCTATAATTATCGATCTTTTGACCCGCGGCGTGAGTAAAATGCAGCTTTACTGTGAGTTCACTGACGGATGGAAAACAGAGACATAGGTAGGGCATAATACAACATATTAATATGATTCCTGGGATAAAATCACTTTTTTCTAACTTATAACAATTCATATGACGCGTGTATGATCTCACAAACACACACACGTGTTCTCTATGCTACCGAAACAGTCACACACACTCTCCAGTAAGAAACCCTCCAAAATAATGTACATTTTCAATGTACTGCATTTGAATAATAAAATAATAACTTCTTCACACTCACCCACACACAAAAACACAAGGGCAAACACACACACGCACACACACGAACACACACTTCTCACTTCTGTCAGCCTCAAATACAAACAAATAAATAAGTGAACACAAAGTTATTAATTATTCTGAGGCAGGAATCAAATATACATGCGTCTAGAGATTTTGTGTGTGTGTGCGTGTGTGTGTGAGAGAGAGTGTGTGTAGACTTAAAAAAAAAAAGAATCCCCAAAGATAGATGGAGAGGCAGACCAACAAAGCAACTGTCAGTGAAGACAGACAGACAAAAACAAGGCAGAGGCAGAGAAAATACCTAAAAGCAGATAAACTGTCACGTTACGGAGCGTATGTTTGTTCGTGCATGTCGAGGTACGCGAATGAAGACGGCGACTTAAAGCTGCCATCGATATTTACATATTAAAAACGGATTCACGTGTGTGACGAGGAAGTTCAGCTCTGAGGAGCGTTTTAGCATCTTTTAGCTCCTTGTTTTGATTCTCTGACCGATCAGGCGGCGTCAGAACCAAACAATGACCGACTCAGTGTTCGCTGCACACAACAGACAGCGGGGATATGTCTATGTTGGCTTGCTGATCGCAACCCGGTCGCCTGATCCTCTCGTTTCTACTCTACGCGTGAAACAACGGTGGCTGTGAGAGCTAGAAGTCTTTTTTTGGGCGACTGTAGAAACATTGAGACGTGATGATTCTTATTTTTAAGTTATTATACACGAATGAAAACATGGTTATGCTCAATATCTGCGGTTATCTAGAAACAGAGCTCCCTAAATCTTACACATCGGACCTTTAAGTTGGATATTAATCTTTATAGTTTCATCCCTGCAAAGACAAATATAATAGACGTTCTTGGAGTGGACAATACGGAAGAACATGTTTGTCTTGTGATATCGTATTTAATGCCTGCTAACTGGAAGGAGTTTGTGAAAAAAAATGAGACATCTTGCCATAAAACCAGCGACTCATGACTTCAATGGCAGAACTCCCGCCGTCAGGAAGCTCAGCTAAAAACACATCTCCCTTCTGCAGCTTAATAAGCATGAAAAAGCTGATAGAGGCTACATGACAGCAGTGTATGGATTAAATATTCAGCTTGACACACACCCTAAAATGCACATTCACGCGCATGCATAGACAAGTGCTCAGTTAAACAGCCCTCCAGTCTACTTAAGAGAGTTCACATGCAGAGCAGAGTCACTACTGGGAATCACAGTTTAGCCCTCCTCTCTCTCTCTCTCTCTCACTCGCTCGCTCGGCCTCGCAAACACACACACACACACACACACACACACACACAACGCGCAGATGTGTTTATATTCACCAAACCCTCCGACAGTCACACATATTTCATACGCGGCCATTCAGTCTCTCTGTCAAGGCTTCAGGTTATATCATTAATTACATCTGACACCGCTTCTTGTGTGTTTATGTGTGTGTGCCTACAATACGTCCCTAGGGGCTTGAGTAGGGAAAGTGAGGTTCAAAGACCCCCTGCCAGAATGCTAAATCAATATTAATACATGCTCGCGCACTTACACAGACACACACACACTTCCAACAAAGAGATGTCAGTGCAGTGGTTAGAGGGCATTGTTTCATTGTCTCTGCGGTGCTCTCCTTCCTCTCCATCATGCTTTCTCTTCTCTCACCACAGCTACTCTTCATCTCTCTCGCTCTTGTTCGTTCCCCTCTCTCTTTGGATACAGATACGGCGAGAGACTCGCGCAATAGTTCGTGCTTGCAGCTCGCTCGGGCGGTCACATCAGCTCTGTGTTTGGTATGAAGAATTAGGAGTAAAAAGTCCATCATGACTTTGGTCTCACGCGTGAGCTGCTCGGCAGAGATCGACCTGTCTTGATGATTTTACGATCACAATCTAGAGGAAACTTAATTGCGCAGTGTTTCTTCTCTCATTCTCCGCCTGTTTGCTCCCTGATATCGCCTATGATTTCTTATTTTTCTGTAACTAACTGTGCAGTGTGTAAGATCACAGTCTAGACGTCTCATTTGAGGAGTATTACAGTTTGCAGTGACACAGAACCTGCAAAAATAAAACATAATTAAGCTATGAATGAAACAAAATCAGAGAAAGTAAGGACAAATAAAATGTTAAACTGATAAATGCATCTTTGCTGGTCAGCTTTAGACAGCTGCTTCTCTTGTTCTGGCACTTTCTTTCTGTCATGATTGTCACAGTGGCAGCTGTAGGTTGCTAATAGCTCCGACCAAATCAACGAGCAGAATGAAATACATAAACAGCCACAAATGTGACTTTACTGGTCTCAAACCAGTGTTTCTATAAAACTCTCAGCTCTGCAGCACCTCACAGCTGAACAGACGGTGGTGCGGAGTTAGCGGCGTCCTTGGGCAGGACACCGAACCTCAACCTCAAACAACACGCCAACAAGGCAACGTTTGGAGGAACTCCACTCTCATCACGTTGAGAGGCCTCAAACTCCGTCATATCAAACAGGTTTGAGAAGTTAGCTGACGACAAGTGAGTACAGAAGATAAGCTGCAGGGAGCAGAGCTCATGTGCAGGTCTGAATGTTAATTATAAGGCAGATACGACTGTGTCGAAGTCGTCACACGACAATCAGGTCACTTTGTGGAGCTGATATCATTCCTGCTCAGGGGGATGACACTTAGGTTATTTGTTCAATGTGTTGGTGTTAACAATTGATGTGAACCGTGTATTAACACTTGTTTGGAGAGCGCACACACACACACACACACACACAGACAGTGCAAATAATTGTCTAATTTGTAGGTACACAACAGCTGGAGTTGGAGGCACACACTCTATCCAAGCCATACGTATGAAGCTTTTACTAATTGCCTCTCCACCCAACCATGCTTGACCAAACATTGTCTCATGGCTGACTTCATAGCAGTGTGTGTGTGTGTGTGTGTGTGTGTGTGTGTGTGTGTGTGTGTGTGTGTGCCCACTGTATCATCATTTCATTGTTGTCTATTCTCTTTGTCCTTTGTCACTCTCAACATTCATTAACATCAAAATAACATCTGTCAACTCGTGTACAAAAAACACCTGACAGACACAGCTGATGTCTGGACTCACACACACACACACACACACACACACACACACACACACACACACTAAAAAACACTCCACCCCTCTAACCAAAAACAGATTCAAAGCCCTTGATTTTACTGCACTGTGTTTGTGTGTCTCACTAAAGCACATCTGGGTATAGAGTGCTCTCTTTGCTCCAGATGTGTGTTTTTAACCACCGCAGGCCATATCACACCTGGACACCGCAGACACACACACACACACACACACAAAAACAAAAACAAATGATCTATGTCACCAATAAACAACCAAAGTGAGACAGAATTCAGGCGTTTTGATGTTTGTTAGCATGTAGCATCTATGCGCTTGGACATGAGATAAAATGAAAAGCGAGGAAATGACTTTTAAATCTAAACCGCGTCCCGTTTGCTCTCTTTCTTTTTTTACTCGCACACCGGCGCACAAACGGAGGGGAGTGCTACCTGCGTGGCCCCAGGAAACGGCGCCGAGGACCCTCCTAATGACTTAATTGAGCTAATTAACAATGATAAGACGTCCAATCAGTGCGCCGGTTTCCTGAAGGCTCTTGTTAGGAGCTAATTAAAGAACCAATCACAGCTGGAGAGGTGATGGCGCTGCGTCACAGTAACGGGGCCAGAGATTAAACACAATGAAACAGTTCTCCGCGACGGCTTGATTGAAGTTTAGCTCATAAGACTTCAGCACTTATAGATAGCAGCAGGGGGGCTGATGAAAAGCTATTCAACTGCTCCAAGTTAAGAAATGCACTAAAGCTGTGCTAACTCGTACAATAAAGGTGTTATGATGAACTTTTCATGGTGGATAAATCTGAATTATTTCTACGATCGCTGCGGCTACGCGACTGTATTTACCCCTCGTACATTTTTGCTCTTTAGTAACTGTTACAACAACTGCTACACGTATCCCCTGCATTTTCTCCATCATTACCCCCATCATCACACCGCTTTACCTCTGTCCTCTCTCTCTCTGTACCCTTCCCTCCACCCTCGATTCCTTCCTCTCTCCCTCCTCATCTCTGTCTTCCAGGGGTAGTGTTCATGCGGCGTGGAGTCCTCTCTCCCTCTCTGCGTCTCTCTCTCAATCTGGACTCCATGCTGTGCCGGTTTAATTGCAACAGCACCCTCGTGTGCAAGTCGGGCACTGTGTGTATGTGTGTGTTTTGTATATATATGTGTGTGTGTGTGTGTGAGGGAGAAAAAGAAAGAGGGAAGAGATGGAAGGAGAGACCTCCTCAGAGTGTTCAAGGATAAGCAGCAGGGTGCCCGGCCACCTTCCTCTCTCCTCTTCCACCTTGTTTTCCATTTCCTCTCCTCCTCATCCTCCGCTTGCTCCACCTTCCCTCTCCTCTTTCACTTCCGTGCCATCATTCTCCCTCCTCCTCCCCCTCCTCACTGCTCCCTCTTGCTTACTTTCTCCTTCCAACTGCAGTAAAACCTCCTCTCGTCATTTCACCTCCTCCCCCCTCCATCTCAATCTACCCCCTACCGGCACTCGTGCACCGCCGCTGTATCTTCTCCTACTGACTCCCTTGTCTGTCTGTCTCGCCTCCCTCCCTCCTCCCCTCCCCTGCAACTTCCACCCCTCTCTCCTGGTCGTACCTCCCATGATGCCCGTGGAGACATCCTGTCAGAGCTCCCTGCTCCTCACTCCTCTCCTTAATCAGCTGTCAAATATCAAACACTCTTACTCCACTCCTTTCTCCCCCCTCCTCCACCTCCACCCCAAGAGGCGCATACATGTGCACACATACATGTCTGTGTGCGTGTGCCAATGACCACACACACACACACACATAACAGTGTGTGTTGTGTGTGTGTTTGTCTGTTTAACTGAATACTAATACAAGTTGTTTAAGGGTAGCCTGTTCATGTCACTCACCATCACACACACACACTTGTGCCGGTCTTCCAGGATGTTTAGGAGACATGTGGTAAACATGGGTGGCACTCACACTCACACACTCACACACACACACACACACACACACACACACACACACACACACAGCCAACAGCTACAGATATCTCTCCATAACTCACACACAGTTCATGATGATGGAGAGCTGGTGTTTCCCACTTAATGACAGCAAAACACTCGCCCACTCCGTCTATCTGTCAGCACCGCCCGCACGCGTGCGTGTGTGTGGTCATGTCAGTGTGTGCGTGCCGTTTATTAATTCATTCATCTCCTAATGTCGTGCAGCTGGGGAGAGAGAGAGAGAGAGAGGGATGAGAGGGGGCTGGAGGAGGAGAGTGTTTGGATAAGAGGAAGAAAAGGGTGGAGAGATTTAATGAGAGAGAGAGAGGGAGAAAAATGGAGACAAAGGATGAGACAGAGAGATGAACGGGTGGTCCAAAGTGGATGAAAGGTTGAGGTAACGTTGTTTAATCACCTCAGTTTCTGCTGCCGTTTCCAGACACACAACACACACTTGTCTAAATGATTAGTCATTAGCTGATGAACCCACTGGCAGACAGACAGCCGACGATAAATCTAACAAAGCGTCCGCGGGAACTCGGAGAAAACAAACAAACGGCGTTGACCAAACGCTTGAGTTATAATTTCTACGATTCAGTCAGCAGCAGCAGGAGAATTCATCAGCAGCTGAAGCTCCATCCTGGACCCCGTAGACACACAAAAACTTTTCCCCGCATCACCCAACTAGAAGGCGTGTGTTGTCTGAGACACTGAGTGTGTTAGTGAGCACGCACACATCACGCTGCACCGGACACGGGCTGGAAAATGACTTCTACCTCTAATAAAATGAACTCCTCGCTCAGAGGACTGTTACCTTCCCATCTGTTATACATTATTACAGCACGACGAGAGAAGTTAAAGGTTGAAACAGGCCATAATAAAACCCTCTAAAACGGTTCCATCTTTGCACTGACTGTGAATGGTTAAACTATTTCTGAAACCCAGACGGGGAGAATCAATATTTTTGTAATGCAATCTACTCCTCTGAAAAACTATGAGTGTGCTTCTTGTATCGTGCAGCCGGCCTCACGGCTCACTGTGGGTCCTGAGCCTGAGTCTGACAGCACTGCTTTAGGCTGTTTAGACATCTCGCTTCACTCTATTGTCCTGTCTGACTAGACAGGGTTTCCAAGCCAGTGAAGCAGGGGCTTATGGTCCCTATGGCCCAGCCCCGCAGAGCTGCTGCAACGCTAACACACTTACACATACTGTATAATGTAGAGGGGAAAGAACCCAGGAGCTCGGCATCCTGTAGTGAAAGAGGGTAAAAGGCAAGCATACGGCCGTGCGCGCGCGCGTGTGTGCCAGCGCAGAGGAAGTGCCCACGCCGCCCGTAACGTGATCTCCGTTCACAGCTGTCTCAACATGTGACGATAAAAAACAGGAGAGGGAAAGTGACACACGCGTGCACGGAAACAACGAGAGAGAGAGAGAGGGAGGGAGAGAGGGCGAGTGAATGAAATGTGGAAGCAGGCGGAGAGACGAGAAATTAAATGGGAAACAGAGGAAGGTGGAGGGAAGAGAGAGAGAGAGACGGAGGAGGGTGGAGGAGCAATGAAGGGGCCCCTAGGGGCCGGTGGTGTGGGCTGGTCCATTCAAAACATAGTAGGGGGTTGCATTCTTCCATCTGTGTGTGTGTGTGTGTCAGTCAAACACACCTTCCGCATCAGGAGATGGGGAATGTGTGAGCGGGCTGTATATGAGCAAGAGTCGTACATTCATGTTTGGACTGCGTTCGTGTGTGTGTGTCTTTCTGTTACATGGCTGCAGGTGAGCTGTGTGTGTGTGTGTGTGTGTGTGTGTTTAGCCCCATGTGAGCTAGCTTATTCCTTATATGTGTTTTTTTTCCAGCAGGCTTGTGCCCCTTTGTATGTACAGTACGACTGTGTGTGGGTGTGTTTCCGAGGCAGGAGACAGAAAAGTCTGTTTAATCCACAGCAGCCCCGGACACACCGGCACAGCATGCTAACACAACCATAACACACACACATACACACGCGCGCGTGCACAGAGGAACACACCGGCGCTAGTGTGCGTAGCTTAGGGAGCTGCCTCGATACCACACATGGGTAATCTATCCACCACCTCACAGACAGAGGGATCTAGCGAAGGAGAGAAGGTAGGAAAGATGGATAAATGTTAAGGGAGAGGGATGTATGCTCGAAAAGACGGCAGAGACAGGAAGAGAGAGGGAGAGAGAATATGAATGTATTCCTCACAACACACACATTCCCTTCACCTCCTGCCAGTAACTTTAAATATTATCAACGCTTACTGTTCCAAAAATTAGCCGTTCTGCATTAAAACATCTGTGATTGCACCTCGTTAAGGTGTTCACGTCTCACCACGTTACATACATTTCTATTAACTGTAATCTGATAATACTGAACCCTGATGAACAGAGAGCAGCTGGGCTGAGAAATATAAGACTTACAATTGTTGGACTCAGCATCAGCCAGCGACGTGTGTTATTAGTCGCATTGTACAGTGTGATAAACATTCATTTTCTGGACTGCCTGCGTGTTCATAAAGTCAGCAGCACGTCATTTATGCACACCGCTGCAGCACACACACCCTTTCGGACACAACGCGATCTACGATGCCGGCTCGTCGCACCCCGTGACCAAAGTTCGATGCTTTCACCTGTGCTACCTCGTCCACACTGGGCACCATGTTGGACGCACTGATTCCTCCGCCTCTCGGCTAATCTAAGTTTTAATTTGCCGCTTGGTCACCACAAAGTAACCAGTGACATACAACATTTACTGCAGATTTAATTGGTAATGACAGTCGCACACACCTCCCAGATATGAAAAACACAGAGGATGCATACATGGATACATTTCCTATTATCAGACATTTCTGCACAGTTCTCTTTCGCTGTTGGTGTCATCTAATTGTTGCCTAGCCTTCTGAGTGAAGGGCATTTTTAACACGTCTCTGCACTGACAGCACTCTACAGGGTTACACAAAACATTGTGCAAAGAGATGATACGCAGCAAAGACCGGGAGCCGGATTCTAAGTTATAATGGTGTGAGTACAAAGTATGCACCAGAACTCCCCAAGGACCCCCCTCTGCGTGCTTTCTCTCCTGATCTCTCTCCCTGTCTCTCTCTCTCTCGCCCCCTTCTTTCCCTTTCATTTGAACACCGTTTCCTCAAACAAGGCCTTCATGTGGGAAGGGACGTCCCTTTAACAGTGGCAGGTAAAAGCGCCAGAGAGGCGGCGTACGGAGGGAGGAATTGAAAAGAAACGAGCGAAAGAACAGAGGAAAGAAATCCTAATGACTGGCCGACCCCCTGTTCCCTCGAAACAAAAAAGTGCAGAAAGGGATGGATGTGGGCAGAGGTGCGGCACTGAGTCTGCGGTGGGGGAGAGAGAGAGAGAGAGCAAAGGAGGGCGGGTGAGGAGGTGGAGGGGATGGAGGTACAGACATGACGGTTGATCTGTGTTCAACAATAACTGGGGAGGAGAAAGCGGGGAAGAACCGAGGAGATGACACGGAGAGAGGAGGGAGGGAACAAGGCTGTAAATGAAGGAGACAGAAAGATTATTTTCCATAGTGACGAGACAAATTAAACGAGGCTACGAAAGAGGCGAGTGGGTGTAAATTAAAAGAAAAGGAGGGGATCGAAAACTGGTGAAAAAGTGTGACAGGTGATGCAGGATTTAAAGATTATTCTTGTGAAAATACTGTGAGTCATCCTCGATGAGTATAAAAATTTAAATGTAAATGCGAATGTAATGGGAAAAGACGAGAGGAGGCAGTATGAAAGGAAAAGGGGGAGAGAGAGATGGAGAGAAGCATAAAACCATAGTTTAACAAGAGAATAGATGGAGGAGGGATGGAGGGATGGAGAGAGAACTGGAGGGGGGCCTGATGAAGGTACGATGCGGGGGGCCCCGAGATCTAAGCCGTACCACTCCTCCCAACACTCCTACCTAGGAAAAGAGGGATTTGCTCTCCCTGGGAGGGATGGAGAGATGGAGGGAGGCTGGGGAGGAGAGATGAGGAGAACAGGAGGACCACTGATAGAGAAGGGGGGAGGACTGGGGATAAAGGCAAAACAGATCAAGAGGGAAAAGGAGGAAGATTTATCATAAAAACCATTGAGTGAAAAAAAAACACATCCCCACCATGCTTACCTAGTTAGTGATGCTCAGGAGACTGTTTTAATGTGGAGGCGTAGTGGAACAACATTTTCAAAGGATGCAAAAGGTCCACACTTGCATAATGTAGAATTTAGTCTACTTTTCTTAGAATAAGAAAATGATTACAAACTGCTGCAGAGCCTCGACAGTATCACAGTCATTGAAAAAATGCCGGTGAATTCACAAACTGTAAGTGACAAAGTCGGAAAGTTGTAAATCAATCCAGCCCATCGAACCATCTGGACAGTGATGGGCTGTTTTGGCTGACACACCTCTACAAATGTCACACGGAGGCTGTGATCAGTACCTGTGGAGACCAGAGGGGTGGTTCTCATTTTCAAAAAGAGGGATCGGACGGTGTGCTCCAATTATCTGCTCTGCCTCCCCTGGAGAAGTTTATTCCAGGGCGTTGGCGAGGAGGCTGTGACCGATTCAGGAGGAAGGGACCAGGACCAGCTCTTTACCCTCACAGGGTTGCTAAAGGGTGTTTGACCATCCAGTCTACATGTGTTTCATGGACCAGAAGAAGGCCTAAAGCTGTGTCTACACAGGGATCTGGGCCATTGCTATGAGCCATCCGGTTTGGGAACCTCCCAGTTGTTGGCTGCATCGGACCACGACCTTCAGCACGCACCAGGACAGTTTGAAAAGTCTGAGGCCCTGGTTCTCTGCACACCAGTGACCAGCAGGTAACAATCTCAATTTACCAGTCAATGTACGTTCCAACCCCCCTTTAGGAAGTGACCCAAAGAATGAGATCGCAAATACAAGCGGCCGGAATGAGTTTCCTCTCCAGGATGGCTCAGCCTCGGAGATAGGGTGAGAATCTCGGACATCTGGAGGGAACTCAGAGTGCAGCTGCTGCCTCTTCACCTCAAAAGGATCCAGCTGAGGTGTTTCGGGCATCTGATTAGGATGCCTCCTGGGCACCTGCCTCTGGAAGTTTTTCGGACATGTCCAACTGGGAGGAGACCTTGGGGCAGACCCAGAACTTACTGGAGGGATTATATATCCCATCTGGCCCGGGGATGCCTTGGGATCTCCCAGGAGGAGCTGGAAAATATTGCATGTTTGGAATACCCTGCCACCACGACAGGATCCCAGAAGACAATGGATGGATGCATGCAACTACACCTATAGCATCTTAATGCTCTCAGCAGGTAAATGTGGGTGTCACTTTACGAGAATATTTTGCAGAACTAAGTGAATTTCACAGCACAAAACAATGCCAACGTCGAACCATGTTGCATCCATGTTGCAAAGAAACACCAGAGAGCATTCTGTTCATTTAAAATATGCATTAACAAAATAAAAAATACTGTGCGAGTCCCTTTGTATTCACTGTATATATATAAAAATATCCTACTGAGAAAATCACTGCTCTCTGGTGGTGAGGAAGATGAAACATTGTTCCAGTAGGAACGTATCAGGTCTCCTTTGTTTGCTGGATTTAAAGCGACCTTTGTAGAAATCTCTGGTCAGTTCCCCAGGGGGATAATGGGAAAGTATGGAGAGAGAGGCAGCTGGTACTGACACGACTCCCCTAATGGCTCGACCCAAGACCTCCCTGAACAACCCCCTCTTTCTCTCTCACCTCCTTTACTGACTCAACTCCCCCTTCTTCTGTTCCCTCAGAGCCTTCACCAACTCCAAGGTTTTTCTCTGCTTTCTTTTCCTCATACAACCTTCTCCTACATCTTTTTTTTTCTCCCCGACCTCTCTCTGTTATACGTTTCTCATGTCACGGACTCTACTTTGCTCTCCTGGTGTTACTTTTTTAGAAACAGTTGCAGTACTGTGTTTTCTCGTACCACATCATTAGCGTGGTCACCAGAGTAATGTCCGTTTTATTTTTGCTGTGTATTAAAAAACATTGTGTGAGACAGAGTGGGAGCGGATCTTTACAGATCTCTCTCTGATGGTCAATTTATGTCTGCTAATTCTGTTTGGAGACTGTGTTGGTGAGAGACGCTAAAAAAGTGCAAAACTGTAGCTGCACCTCTTGAATCGCACGATAAAAGCCCGGTCTGCTTTTATTTTTCTCTTCCCTCTTCAAACTCTGCTCTGACTCGCTCGCCCCCTCCACCTTCTTTATGGGGAACTGGAGTTGAAGTGCATTCTGGGAGATGCCAGGCTTCTTTATAATCTACCAGCAGGCTTTCACAGCTGCCTGTCAGCTACCCAACAGACATGTACACACACACACACACACAGAGGATGCCAAGTGGCACTGGAAGGATTCTGTGTGTGTTTGAGGGAGCGAGAGAAAGGCCGGTCATGCCACATCAACGAGTAACTTATACAACTTCAAAAAATTAATTTTCTTCCCTCGTCTACTTTTCTCAGGAAACATATACGAGTTTTTTAAGAAGCCCCTGGCGTCTCCCTCCATCCCCTCTCTCCCTCTCTTTCGCTGTCGTTTCTTCCCAACTCAAAACTCAATTAGTAAATTAGTTCCAGCTCGCTAAGCGTTAAACAGCGGCCTGGGAGCGCGTAAACACACACTCCACACTCCATTAGGGCTCCACAAGCACCATACAACCCAAAAACTCTTAGTACACAGGTACACACACACACTCTCTCTCTCTCCCAGAGTAATTAATTTATCCACTCACAGTGGAGTATGTACATAAACACACACCTGCGCACAAACACACACACACACACACGTGAGTGATGTACCTGGTCATTGTCCCCTTCGCCACACACTTCACTCGTGTTTGTTTCATGTGAGAAGTAAGGAAGCAGAGCAGGAAGAAACTTTAAAACGATAACCAGAACTGAACATCGTGTGCCTTCAAACCCCCCCCCACCCACAGACATGTGAAGTGTTTACACTGCGCGCACACACACACACACACACACACACTCACAAGCAGCACTGAGCTGGTTAAAAGCGAGCCTTCACGGTCTTTAAAAATTAAAAAACACACACGCTCAAGCGCTCAGTGGTGTATTTTGACAGTGTGTGATGACCGTGGGTAAAGCACTTAAGCTGCTGTAATTAGCCTGATCGCCGTGGCGACAGAAGATGCTTTCTTTCATCCCCTCACTTCAGAAAACGGCATGACACGCTAAGACACACTGACACGGGGAAGAAATACACGCACATGACTGATATGTCTGTTATGCTGGAGCACAGACCCGGAGGGACAGATGCATTACACACTAAAATACAAAGACGCCGAGAGACAGGCTAACACACACACACACGCACACGCTTGTGCACACACACACAGCATGTGGGGGAGTCACAACAGTGACAAGCAGACAAAAAGCAGCTTGATCTCCGTTATGTACCAAACACTGACCGCATAAAACAGAAATGTGTGCTCCTCTGTGTCTGTCGTGCTTTGTAATTCACCTGTCTCTCTCTCCCCTCCCGCCTGTCTGTCTGTCTGTGCATTAAGCCATGAATGTAGGAGATTTTTTTAAATAGATTTGTTGCTTTAAAACTTTCCTATTTTAAGGATGAGCAGTTGTTGCAGTGGGGGTTTGGCTTTGTATTTCCCAGAGACCGCACGTCAATCAAACACGAGTCTGAAGTGTCTGTAGGTGGCACTCTTTTCTCTGCTTGTGTTAATTCCCCACCTGACACTGGATGTTGACCAACAAAAGCCTTCATGAACTGGGTATGAAAGCTGGATCAACATAGCGTGACATCAGTGAGCAATATGTAGCAATTTATATGTACGTTTTGATATTTATTTTAAATCTTTAAATACTTTTTCAAGGTCCTGCGGCCACCCTGAGAAAGAGACGTGAAACGTTGAAAGGCAAACAAGAAATGAGCCAAAAAACGGTGAAGGACAAAAAAAGCTAGCACAGGTTAAGAGTCAAAGACTTATGAGAAGGATAGAGGGAGAAAATAAAAGAATAACAGAGGGAGAAAGAGAGAGAGAGAGGCTCAGTGGAGCCGAGCCAGGGCTGAACAAAGAACTACAGTAACAGTCCACTGGCCTTACAGCTGCTCTCTGCACATACACTCCCTGGGCTCTGGCTCTGGGTATGGAGCGTGTGCGTGTGCGTGTGTGTGTGTGTGTGTGTGCATGTGTTAGTGTGCTGCTGTGAGGGTCCCCATAGGTGTCCACCCTTTCAGCAGTTGGACTGCCAACTCATAAACCCCCCCCAACCTCCAGCTCCTCCTGCGGGGAAGAGAAGGGGAGAGGGGAGGAGGTGGGGAGCGAGAGGAGGAGCCCGGAGGACGAGGGAGGGGGACGCAAAGAAGGGAGGCGCATTAAATATAGACGGGCCGAGTGAAAACGTTTGAGGTGACAATTTGTTTACCCATCGACTTCTTAGAAATGTAAAATCAAATCAAAAATCAAATAAATTTGGAGGTAACTGCTGGAGCGTTCACTGAGATGGATCCATCAAAGAAAGACAACAGGAATCAGAACAGAACAGACTTCCTGTCTCTGGTTCGGTTCTTTTATCATCTTCTGGACGGCTGCGGTATTTTTTCACTTCTCTTTCTGCCACTTTATGTTCAGTGGTGTTCAGAGAGAGAAGAAGAAGAGAAGAACCTTTGCTGCAGTGGACACCGATGCCATTATGAGCAATAAACACGCCGTTATTTTTCTAATAACTTCCTGAAAATACATGAGAGACACTTGAGATTGAGCATCCATCACTCAACCAAAGAGATAAAATCATTCCCTACTTTGTTGTTTTGTTTCCAGCTCACAAATTCCTGCTCCCACTGAGGAAAAGAATCTTACCGACGCTTAAATATGTTCAAGGGAGGCGATTATGAAGAGTGTTAGACGGCAGCGTGTGCTAACCTTCAGAATTCAGAACGTGCAAGTGGAAAAGTTGAGATTTCTTGATTTTACAAGCTAGCAGACGTTGGGATTGCAACGCAAAAATAATACGAGAAGTCGAATCAACTCACAGGATTGTAAGAAATCATACTGCACAGTGATTAATGAGGTCGAAGCTGGAGCAACACTGGGGGAACTCATGCAAACATGTTTTTGTAGAGGCTTTTATATTGAAAATACAGCTGTCAAAAAAAGCTGATCGCCTCACCAACAAATGCATTTTGTTAATCAGCAGCTACCATCACACACACACACACACACAGAGGACCCCCTGCTGTTGTAATTAAAGGTGTCCTTGACAATGAGATAGACCGCTTTCACACTCTTGGACCCTTGAACATCAGTAGTCCTATTTAAATACACACACACACACACACACACACACTTCGTTCTTGCACCCACCATACCTTTCCACATCAACAGTTTCATGGTCCATCTGGTGAGTCCACAAACACACACACACACACAGCTGGGTAGGATTTGCCACCCCTGATGTCTATGAACTCGTCTGTTCTCTGTTTGACAGAGAGCGCTAATATATGACCAAAATAGTTAATGATGAGGAACACACACACATGCAGTTGAGCAAATGAGTGATGCACAAAACATACGGTGCACAGAATTCTGGGAAAGTGATGAGTTATAAGAAATGAAAACACACTCTCGCGCCTGTTTTGGATGCATCAGGTTCATATTTTCCGTTGCAGAGGCATTGTCTTCTGCAGTGTTTGAGTTACACGCCATGTCTGTACATTAAGCTTAGTGCTACTGCAGCGCACTGGGACTGCTGTGTGTACTCAATCTGTATGCATGGTGTGTGTGAGTGTGTGTGTGTGTGTGTCAGGCATAAAGTGTGTGTGAGAGCGACAGACGGAGAAAATGAGAGCGAGAGAGAGAGAGAGAGAGAGAGAGAGAGAGAGAGAGGTGGTGAGTTGTGTGTCTGGACTGTGCATCTGCATCTTTGTGTGAGTGAGTGTGTGTGGTTGTGTACATGTGTGTGTACATGTGTATGTTTGGTCCAGGTGCTGGGACCTGTGTGTGTCCCTGGGCAGGGAATGCAGGGGTCCCTGGACTCTCCTCTGCTTCCTGCTAACGAGACAACCACACACCTCTACACACCCACACACACACACGCACACATACATACACACCGCATCGATCAGAGCGAGGATGAGGGTTGCTCTGTGCCCCGTTAGCCAACCGCTAAGGACTAAGCGCCTGAGGGCACATTGCCCCCCGCCTACACACACTCACATAAACACACACACACACACACACACACACATACAGACACACACACACAGAAATACATATATGCAAACACATAGATATGTCATCTGAATTCAGCCCCACATTACGGCTCCGGTGCTGCCGCACATACTAAAGAAGGGAAGACTTCCAGATCACCACTGGACCATGAACAGTTTACCATGGCAACAACTGATCAGGAACAGTTTACCATAGCAACAACTGATCAGGAACAGTTTACCATAGCAACAACTGACCACAAACAGTTTACCATGGCAACAACTGATCAGGAACAGTTTACCATGGCAACAACTGACCATGAACAGTTTACCATGGCAACAACTGACCATGAACAGTTTACCATGGCAACAACTGACCATGAACAGTTTACCATAGCAACAACTGACCATGAACAGTTTACCATGGCAACAACTGACCATGAATAGTTTACCATGGCAACAACTGATCAGGAACAGTTTACCATGGCAACAACTGACCATGAACAGTTTACCATGGCAACAACTGACCATGAACAGTTTACCATAGCAACAACTGACCATGAACAGTTTACCATGGCAACAACTGACCATGAATAGTTTACCATGGCAACAACTGATCAAGAACAGTTTACCATGGCAACAACTGACCATGAATAGTTTACCATGGCAACAACTGATCAAGAACAGTTTACCATGGCAACAACTGACCATGAACAGTTTACCATAGCAACAACTGACCATGAATAGTTTATCAGGGCAACAACTAACAACTGACTGTGAACAGGTTACCATGGCAACAGCTAACAACTGACCATGAACAGTTTGCCATGGCAACAGCTAAAAACTCACCGTGAAGAATTTGCCATAGCAACAGCTAACAACTGACCGTGAACAGTTTACCATGGCAACAGCTAACAACTGACCATGAACAACACCTGATGATGAATAAAGTACCATGGCAACAACTGACAGTGCCTAGTGTACTGTATCAAAGCTGCATAATAATAGACTGACAGCAACAGGCTGACATGCTATGATGCCGTTACAGTAGCTCTCATAGCATAAATATTAATGGCATGTTACTATCTTTGTTAACTGAGCACATTAAAATACATAAAACTGAATTCTGGAGCACAATATTGCCCCTCGTTCAGACACACACACACACCAAACACACCTACGTAGGGATAGCGATTAATTACAGCAGGAGCGCTCTTAACATCTGGTCTGAAATCAACCCTGTGTCGGGAGCCATGTGTGTATGTGTGTCACGGTCACTTGTGGCTTGCGGTGTGTGGCACTGTGTCCAAAAAAAAAACAACACACCCATTGTAAGTACATCGCCTATATGGTACATACAAGTAATATTCAGAAAGGCTGTGTGATGCTAGTAGCTGTGTGGGCAGAATACTGATTCATTTCAACTACAAAATAATTTAAATGCAACCTCCACTGCAGCACGGCAACCCATCCGTCTGTGTGTGTGTGTGTGTGTCTGTGTCTGTGTGTGTGTCTGTGTGTGTGTCTGTGTCAACAGGTGTAGTGAAAGGTGTTGGCCGGAGCACAGTTACACCCGTTTTTATGTATTCTGTAATTAACACTGATCCTGTATTTATTTACTGTTGCACAGCAGACGTGACTGGACTACAGGGACCGCACACATACACACACATACACACAGACGCGGCGTCATTAGAAACCATTAGCAGACAACATTAAGTGGCTAACGGCTACAACAACACCAGGCTGTTAAACTTTATGATCATTATTATACTGTAGGAGACGCCGATTACTGCTCTGCTATGATAACACTGCAAGACATCAGACGAGGTGGAGAGCAGGTCATTTGTGTTTGATTACAGCGAGGATGACAGATGACGGAGAGGGAGCGGAGGAGAGAGATGAAAGGAGGGTTCTTCAGTCCACTTATAGACGAGCTTTCATTCTACGTTGTGTCATGCTGTGTATGTTTTGGCGTGTTAATACTGTACTGTTGAGTGGAGTTATATTTCTGTTTGACAGGCTAGTACATGAGTCACTATCCTACCAAAAATATTATTGAAAATTATACTTTCTGGCTCAGTTTGTACACTTTGCAGACTGTAAACATGTAATCTAGCTTATAATAAATCAGAAATAGAGTAATAATAAATTCGATTTAGATACGATATGATACGTAAACACATTTAAAAGAATAACAAAAGAAAAACAGTGAAGTAAAAGCCATAAATCCAGACAAAACGTCTGAGCATCTGAGTCTGATGCTCAGCCGAGCATCTCAGGCAGCGACACGTAATAATAATGTTAGTTTTTTAGTTTTCACAGTGTACACTGGCTACAAAGCTTATCGGGGAAAAAAAGTTCAAACAACAACAAGCTGCAAACCCATTTTGCTGCGTTGACAATAAAGTCATTAAAGATAAATTTAAAGTGAATAACCTTAAATAAAATAATAACACCGTGGTCTAAAGTCCTATTATTAGAAACTAAACTAAGACACACAGCGCGCAGGCAGGAGGATGTGCTGAGCGAGGCAAGTATCCATGAGTAAGCATCTGGGTGAACGAGAGGTTAAAAAAAAACAGGCGAGAGAGAGAGAGAGAGAGAGGAGGACGGGGGAGGAGAGGCGAGGCTGGTGCCTGGTCTACTCCTCTTCTGCCCTGGGCTAAAGTGAACCAGAGGAAGACTGAAGGGAAGAAATGAGACAGAGAGGGAGGGAGGGAGGGAGGGAGGGAGAAAGCAAAAGGCCAGCTTCTCCTCTGATGCAGTATTTTGCGTGCGTGTGTGTGTGCGGCTGCATATTTGTGCCTGTTTGTGTGTATGAATAATTCAGGTCCATGGAGAGGGCAGCCTGCTGCGGTAATGAGGAGGACATGCATTGATAACAAATATTGCTGGTGGGAAGCTATCGATCCGTCAGCCATTTGTCCAAACTTTAGTCGGGGAGCCGGCGCTGTCTGCAGCCTTTACGGTGACAGACGGACGGACAGACAGACACAACAGTGCTGAGGCTGATGAAAGCGAGGCATTAGTCTAACAAGTGAAAATGACTGAGTCAGTGCTCCATCTCTCAAATTTCTCACATCGAGTTTTCTACTGTGTTACATACTCAGATCAGGTCAGGCTCACCACAGTGCGCTGCTTCTCCAACCACTGCTGGTACCTTAACTTTCCTGTAGTCAGACTTTTTTCTTTAATGAAATAAAATAATTTAAAACACATCGAATGATCCATTTTGAATTAAATTAAACTCCAAAGTAATACACTTTGCATTGCCTGGAACATCGTCTTTCAACATCAGCCTGAGACTCAGACACGTTCATTCACGTGATCCACGCTTACGTCCACGATGAGTTCAAATGTGACGCGACATATTAGGCAGAGGTTGAATGAACGGCTCAAAAACTAAAATATTGGGTAGATCAGGGTGGATGGACCAGGAGAACTCTTGAACCGGATCTGTTCAGGATTCAACAGTCCACAATTTGGTGGATTTTAATGTCTGTCAATATTTTCTGAGGTGGTACATCATAGAAAAAGTTTGAGAGCGGGATATATTTTGAAACACTGCCTGCGCTTGTGATCCGATTTCCAGTGATGTAAGAGGTCTAAAAGTCTCAATCTTCTCTCCGTGAGAAAATTGTATTCTTATTAAAGCCAGTTTAAAATCAAACGCTTCAGTTATCAGCACAATTACTTCCAACAAGAGGCGTCAAGCACATTTTTCACACACTTACTGCAGCTGCATTTGAATTCTAAGTAGGCTGGAGCTAGTCCTTTTCTGACCTTGTAATAAAGTCTATTATTTGTGGAAAGCGGGCAGTTTCTGTAAGAGCTCACAGAGAAAAAACAACCTCCCCTCTCCTCCCCTTCTCCTCTGCTCCCCCCCTCTCCCTCTCTTGCAAAACTTCACATCTCCCCATCCACACATGGACACACACACACACGCAGAGACTCCCTTTCTTCTCTGGTGTCACAGTGTCAGATATTCCAGGTTAGGGAGAACACTGGGGAAATTACACTTCTACCTAGGCCCCTAGCACTGTGTGTCTGTGTGTGTGTGTGAGAGAGTCCGGCGAATCTCACGGGTAAACCTGTTACCGTAGGGGAAGTGGACAGACAATGAAGAGAGGGAGGCAGCGGTGGTGGGGGTGGGGGTGGGGGTGGAGGTAGGGATAGGATGATGGAGTGCAGGAGAGAGCAGAAGGGATTAAAGGAGGAGAGGACAGAAGGAAATGAAGCCAACTAGACCAGGCCATTCAACCCGTCCCATAGCTTCTCATTATGTGAGTGGGGAATTCACATCAGAGCGTCCAAGATATTCTCTCCTCAAATGTGCGACCGATTCGACCAGCGCGCGGTGTAATCGATGGTCGCGTGGTGAAAACGTACGTGTGCACATACATGTGGGACAAAAACGTGTGTCAGGATCTGCTGGAACACGACTGGACTCACGTCTCTCTGCTGCCGCGTGTTTGACAAACAACCGTCAATGCAAACACACACCGTGTGTGTGTGTATGTGAAGAGAGGACAGGAGCGTTCTCTAACGACAAAGGCAGATCCATTTTTCAAAGTCAGGCTAAAAAATGATTTATCGATCTGAGTGACGGGCTGAAATACAATTAAACTATACTGGAAAACTAGTATTTAAATTTCCAGGTTTTCCAGGCAAATGGAAACCCTGAGAGTTAGTAATCTCTTGAATGACCTGTGTGAACTTATTGTTCTGTTAGTCAGCGAGGTGGAAGCTTCTCTTTGTTGAATAAAATGATGTAACAGAACAGAATATCAGTCAGGAGTTAACAGCCCAGTATGGAGACGATAGGAAGAAGCTGTACGTGACGTTTGATGGCAGGACTGAGCGAAGCCGATGCCAGCAGGTGCAAAGACACCTGACACACCTGACAAAGAGATCAACGGATCGTTCTGCACCCTGCGTGTCATAATTGCGAGTGTATGCTGCCTTTACGGGCTGCGTAGGAAAAAAAAAAAAAAAGGAGGATGATGGCAGTTTATTTAAATTTTCAGATCGTTCACATCTAATTAATGTTACATGACCTCTGGCGCGGCGCTCCGCGGCTCGGTCCTGTTATGCACGGTCATTTACCGTGTTTACCTTCATTAAATGGCCTGAAAACGACAGACGGCGGCGGCGGCGTAACCATACAGACGTGAGACTGCACGCTGATCGCTTGTTATTCACCTTTATTCTATATATAAAAACATACAGCAGCGCAGTAATTTAAAAATAATTTTCATGTAGCCTGTTGATCCGTCCTGCAGCAGGGGAATGAATAAAGGCTATATGTAAGAATTCTTATTTTCATCACAATGGCTACAACTACAACTTTATTTTTAAGTAAGTTATTATTTTAAGTGCTTTATATTAATTTCTGAAGAAGTAAAAACTGAAGGTCACCGCTCGGCAAAAGGCTCAAGTGGCTTATTGTGTCAGTGACATAAAGACAGAGTCAAAGCTTGTCACCTGATTGGTCTTTAGCGGCCGTCCATGTGACTGATGCAGGTGCTTTATTCCGAGCTTCCCGTGGCACTAAAAGCACGGATTGAAAATAGAAATGTGGAAAGGCGTTTCCAGAATCTTTCTCCACAAAGCTCAATTGCTTTTGGCTCTGCGGTAAGCCTGACACAAAGTGGTGCCGGGAATCAAACCTACGGTACCACTCGGAGCAGCCACAGCGGGCACTAGGAGGGTACACTCGCAAACACACACACACACTGAATGCCAGTCATACTATAAATACACACACACACACAATTACAGTACACACAATTACTGCCAATCACACTGTACTCACTCATTCACAGTCCCTCTTTCTCTCACACACACTCACGTACCCCGCCACCCCAGGCAGCAGCACTCCGACCTCAGCCTCTCCTTCACCTGTACAGGCCAGTAATTACAATGTGACACCAGACAGACTAAAACCACCCCTGCAATTACGACTGCAGAAAGACAGAGAGAGAGAGAGCGAGCGGGGAATGCTGTTATTTTAACATGTATTATATTATAATGAAGTCTTTATCCTTTTCCATTTATAGGGACTTCATTTGTGGTGACTCACGCTCGTTAATAGGACTTCCGTGACAGATACACGTATGATTAAACAGACACGAGCGTTAAGGTGCAAGGCCCAGCGTCTGCGACACAACACAAGGGCCGCGTTCCTTCCCAGACTGAGACGAAGTCATACTGTCCGCCGCCCACTTCCTGTCTTCCTCGTGATGTCTAAATCAGACCGGACCCTGACGTGAACGCCGGGACGGAAGCGGGAAGAGAAACTGGATTATGT
Source organism: Nibea coibor (assembly GCA_023373845.1). Lineage (NCBI taxonomy): Eukaryota > Metazoa > Chordata > Actinopteri > Sciaenidae > Nibea > Nibea coibor. Next base: position 9,658,351 of record CM041722.1, on the reverse strand, counting down.
GAGACAGGCAGAATTCAAACTCAAAACACAGAGCGAACACGGAGCAGGGCAGTTGCATCTAGGACACGCCCGACTCCTCAACTATAAAGAAAAAACATCTGGATTGCATCCAAAAGCACCATGCATCAACACACACATGTATGCACACACACACACACTCTCCGCACACTCTAATGAAGCCCCGGTAGTGACGAAGAGCAGCAGGGAGCGGCGCGGATCGCCGAAGACAAGTGTGCGTGAGCTTTTTCGTCGCGCAGTGTCTGTGTCTGTGTGTGTGTGTGTGTATGCGTACGTGTGTGTGTGTGTGTGTGTGCGTCTCCGGCGGGATAATTATGGCGCTCCTCGGCAGCTGAGCGTGCCAGATGTACTGGGAGAAGGAGAAGGAGGTGGTGGGGGTGGAGGACGAAGAGGAGGAGGAGGAGGAGGAGGCGCGGCGCATAGCAGAGAGGGAGCCCAGCACCAGGAGCAATGCAGCAGGGAGCATACAGAGTGTTATGTGAATACATTAGTGTGAATGTGTTGTGTATCTATGCACTGATGTGCGTCCGTATGAGTGTGTGTACCTGGGACTGTGTGTGTGTGTGGGGCTTCACAAGAGAATGCCTCAGTATGAATATTTCCAGACTGACGTCCATGTTAGTGTGTGTGTGAGTGTGTGTGTGTGTGTACATATTTGGCATGGCCAATTTTGTTTCTTGCCATCCACCATTAGCAGGTTGGCTCTGTCACAAATGAGTGTGTCTCTCATCCAGGAGAGATACAAGGATGAAGAGGGACAGAGGAGGCGATGATGAGAGGACGTGGAGGTGAGTCGGCGGGGAAGGAGAGAGAGAGAGAGAGAGAGCGAGGGGTCACCGAAGGAGACGGGAAGAAAGTAACGGAGGAGACGAGAAAGTGGACAAAAGTTGTGACCGAATCGACTTATTGCAGCTAAACCAAACAGCACATTACATGACAATATTAGCATAATGATCGTAATTATCATTATGTCGTGGGTGGAGGAGGGGTGGGGGTGGTTGGAGGGGCTCGTGGTGTTTCCGGGCCCCTCTCTGTGTTCAATCTACAAACCACCAGATTACAAACAGAACACATCCCCACACGACGAGTGCTGCAGGTGAGCTGTGCTGTGCTGTGCTGTGCTGTGCTGTGCAGGATACTGTGTCAGTGAATGAAGCCGATGACTAACGGCTGCGTCCGGAGGTTAATTATTCCAACACGTACAATTGCGGTGACTCAAATAGGTCCAGAAAATGTTCTGTGTCTGGAGCTTTTTGCTGCCCGTGACTGGAGTGATAACTGCGAGTTTAAGTGACCAATCAGATCTACAGGTTGTTGTAAGTCGACTTTCAGGTAGAACGACTCTCAAATTGACACATTTCTTCAAACGACACTGAAAAACTTTAAGTTAAAGGTCCGGTGTGTCAGAATTAAATTAGTAAAATATGTTTTTCTTACATTAGAATGAACCTTTTCCCATTCTACTTCTTTAAGTTTTTGATTTTTATTCTTCAGCTATGATGGAAAATATATTTAAATGTAACAGGCCTCCCACTGAGCAGCCGAGGGCTTGAATTTTGTCACCTCCATCTGTACCTGAAGTAAACATCCCTCATAGTCACTGATATGGATCCATTAAAACACTTTGTGTCACCTCCGTCAGCACAGGTGTCAACTTGTTAAGGTAGGACACGATTTGTCCCAATTCTCATAAACAGGTCCATCGAGTTTACTGTGTTGAACAGCCAAATATCTACAGTAGCCCAGAACAGACAAACTAAATGCTGAAAGGGCGTTTTACATTTTTGCTTGTGTTTCGTGGACACCGTAGTTTCTCCTTCACGGTTTGCAGAGGAGTTTGGGACTGCAACCCACAGCTCCATCGCTGGATGCCACTAAATCCTACACACTGGTCATTTAACTCATCCATCACATCTCCATACACAGAACAACACCTACCTAGACTGAAATGTGAAGAGCGAGATAACCCGGCTACAAAAAGAATAACTGTAAATGCACATCACTGCAGCTCAGTCCAAACAATCTGCTAACCAAACAAGAGAGAGCATCAGACGTCTTTGGAAATGTTACTAGCTGTAGATGTGTGTAATATAAAGCTGCATTCTGCTCAAAGAATAACTGATGAATCACATAAGACAAAAGCAAATATCCCTGTTCGCTGCGATACAATGTAAATCAATCAGCATGACAGAACATGGCATGTTGTGTGAACGTCCACACGGCAAAGAGAAAAGCAAATACTCCGAAAGCAATAAAAGAGGGAGAGAAAGCAAACAAGGGCTTAAAAATGGAGGCTGGAAAGTAAGAGATTCCCTCCTCCGCGGCTGGCTTTGTCACCTTGCTCACCCAACGGGGGCACAGAAAAACACCTTGGGAAATTACCGACTCCAGAATGCATTGATTTGCCCGGGATGACGCGTGTGCATGCCGGCGTGTGTGTTTTTGTCAGAAGGCCTTTGTAGTGCAATAAAGAGAACAGCCTGGTCGACATCTGTTTAGAGACGAAAGATAAGAGCGACAGTGTATACTGTTGTTTCAACCTTTTCTCTCCGTCTCGCTCCCGCTCCTGCCTTCTCCTGTCTGCTGCCGAGTAATTAAGAGCCAAAGAAAAACCCTTCGCCCTCTCCCAGCGTAGCTTTGCATCCCACCTCATGCTGCGCTGTTGCCCTTTTTAAACCATCTTCCTTTTCTCTCCGGTAACTGTAATCGGCGGTGCGACTGCAGCACACAATGCTGAATCAAGTAGTGGTGGGGAAAGATGAGGAATCATGATTTGTTATCAAAAATCACTTGATCACTGCTGGCAACAGACCCAAGTATAGGCTGCAGCATGCACGGCAAGCATGTGGCATGTGTGCTCGAAGACAGAGAAATTTGTTTCAGCATCCAGAGTTTTTTTTTTAATTTCTGCATGTGCTAACCTCTGATTTTACCAGATTTTAGCAACTTAAGTCTTGTCCGCTCTCATTTCAGAGCCAAACTAATCAACAGATTGAATCTGCACACGTAACAGATAAATCCAACCTATCACACCATCAACCAATCATAGATTACCAGCCAATCTGTGCCTCTGAACATCTCTCTCTGTTTATATATAAATACATAGTTTGTTCTTAATGTTTGCCGTGGCTGCTCTGCGATGAGGTCGTGGCCTCTGTGTAAACAGCTCTTATTAAGAGAGAAGTTACTCACACACAGAGACGTCTGACTAAACCTGTGATGTTACGCCCACGAGAATCGTCTGAACTCCGCGGTTCATAACAGAATCTGAAGCTCAATGGACAACACATGTAGAAATATTCTATTACAATCACATGGCTGGGGTCATTTGCATGTTCTCCCCGTGTCTGCATGGGTTCTCTCCGGGTGCTCCGGCTTCCTCATGTCAGTGTGACTGGTTGTTGGCTCCAGGCCCTCAGGAGCTTGCTAAGTATAAGTAATCATGGAAAACTGATGATATATACATTAAAACATCTTCCTCTGCAAGGTTCTCTCCACTGACCACATCCTGAATCAGCGTACTGTAATCATCTGTCATCGTTTTCACTTCAAGGTGAGCTTGCTGCCCAGATGAAGCAGCTCAGACGGTGTTAACAGTCTGCCACAAAGTCACGGTTCTCGCTACGTCACGCTGGCTTCACTGTTGTGCACGACGTTCTTTAATAAACAAATCATGTATCAGTATGAACCATGACTCCTTATCCACCTCCGCCTTCTTTATTAGTTTTTGTCCTCACCTGTTGTTTGCCATCATTATGAATCGACTCAATCGATCAGTAATCACTGCTCCGTCTGTCAACGTCGGGCTCGATTTCTCACTTACCGCACTGTCATTCAGTAATTCAATAAAGGACTGAGGGATATATTTAGCCAGGTGCAGCTTCCAGAGCTGATTTTAGAATTCAAAGCACGAATGAGCAGATTTCTGCACCTTTTTTTTATTCATCTGCAACTACACACTGCAGCCCATATGCACATCTACCCACAAACTACGCTATCACTTATCTCTCTACCAGCTGAACCCCCTTTTGCAGCTGCTCAAAATACCATTAATAACATATAAAACTCCCACAGTGGACTGACACTTGTGTGCGAGCTCTCTCCGTTTCTGTTTTTCTGTCTGTCTGGCACCATCTCCCCCTCTCTCTGCTGGTTCAAACAAGGCTAGCAAGGTGACCCTGAATCACAGGCTGCGTGAGTGTGCGCGTATCTGTCGGTGTGTGCTCACGTGCCCCTGCGTGCGCGCACTTATCTGCGTGTGTGTGTGTGTGTGTGTACAGTCCCAGTAATTAACACCAGCCACTAATGAAGTCCAGCTGCTCGGCAAGAGGACTGAGCGCGAGCCAAAATCTGCCAGAAATCGCTCTCATCCTCTCCGTCTCTCTCTCTCTCCTCCGACGCACTCTCCTTCCGTCTCTCGCTTTATTCATCTCGATCCGCACGCCCGCTCTCTCTTCATTTCACCCTATTGATCTGCCTTCATTTGTCTCCTTCTCCCTCGCCTGTTCCCTCCATGTCCTCTGCACGTTGCATCCCTGCATCAGACTGTTTCCTCGCCTGCTGTTTGCCATCAGTATGAATCTACTCAATTGATCTGTAATCGCCACCATTTCTGTCAACAACTTGTTTTCCTGACGTCTCAATTTCTCACTTGCTATACGGCCATTCTGGAGACGCGCAGTATCCCGTCATTTCTCTCTCTCAGGCCCACTTTCTTCAGTTTCTCTTATTCCATACTGCTACTTTTTATTTATCTTAATATACTTTACATGTTTGATGACATAGATCTTGCTAAATCCCAAACATTTACGAGCAGAGGATGAATAATATTCACGTTCTTCAAATGTCTGGTTTTTCTAAATGACCAAAAAAAAAGATTTCATCGCGTAACTCCCGGGGTAACTAATGATGCATGCTTTTATTTTGGCGGTTCTGAGACATCTGCATCTCAAACTTCTTCCCCCCGCCAATAAAACCGAGGTGTCTGGACTTGACAAATTATAACTTATTACTCAACAGCAAACATATTTTATAGCCAGTGTCTCCACTGAGGTCGATAACCAACAGATCTCACTTAAGAAATACGAAGTGTAAATAAAAGTAATTATTTTTAGTTTCCTCTTTAACAGCATGCTTGTGTTGCTGCTTATTATGATGAATATTCTTTGTATTGTTAACTGTGCAGAGATATGGAGTAAATATCAATCTTTAGGTACAGATTCAGGCTTTTATCTGGAGATTTTCAGTTATTCGTGGCTGGTTATAAACCTCTACACAGGATTAAAGGCGGTGGGAGGAGCTATTCTCGGATTTATGTAATAATTAGAATAACAAAGCCGAGCCAAAACAGAGCAACGAAGGCTGACGACAAGAATCAGGAAGTGCTGCGTCGTCCACACAGCCCTGAAGAGCTCGGATGCAGGACGATAAATGAAAAAGACTTGTGTAGCTGAGGCTAAAAGATTTATTAATAATGGAACAAAATATAAAGGTATGAACGTGAACACGTTCCTATTTTTTTGTATTCTTGTATCATCCTGACTGACTGTGATCTCCAGCTGAGGAAAGACAATCTGTAGTTTCTATTTTAAAACTTTTTGTACTTCCTCTTTCACGTGTTGTTTTGACTTATTTTGAAAGTCTGAACAATTACCCGTGTTCAAGCTGTCCTGCTTTGCTTCCACTATCTTCATTTCACGCTCTCTTTCAAATAAAATACAGGTCAACGTACCCCGCTGCGTTACATCATGATGCTTTGAAACCGCGTGCTGCTGCTGCTGCCGCCCCGCTCCAACACACACACACGCAAACACACACAAATACAAACAAACACACAGATAAATGCTCGACATTCTCTTTGTTCACACACTTGAAACAACGTTTCCTCAAATACGTCGAGGCGATGCACGCGCGTAACAGCAGCAATCTGCCTTAACGTATTCTGTTTAAAGCTACAGCCTAATTGCATTTTGTATACAGGCCCAAACCTTGTCTCCAACACACACACACACACACTTACTCGCTACCAGCTGTGACAGATGTGCCTGTCACAGGAGAAAATGAATTCAGAATAGTTAGTGAATTAAGCAGGGAGTTAATTGTTGCTTGGCCCCTGTTTATGAAGCGCATAAAGGCAAAGCGCCTTGTTTGTCTTGTGACAATTAGCTAGCAGAGATAGAGAGGAAGTGTGTGTATTCTAGTGTGTGTGTGTGTGTGTGTGTGTAATTGTCCTGTTCTCTTTAGCAGCTGGTGCAGCCACACCTGGACGGGTTGAGAGAGAGAGAGAGAAAGACAGAGGAGAGGAGAGGAGAGCGGAATGCAAAGGGGGGTTGTAGGTACAATATGGTATACAACCCTCTATCACTGGCCACCCTCTCCACACACACACACACACACACACACACACACACACACACACCTACCTACATGAGAGGCATAACAAAGATATCACTCAGATAAAATAGACTTCTATAGTTAAGATAGCTGATGTTGCATGTAGAAATATTCTCACAGGCAAACACGAAACGTGACAAACAAGCTCTCTCTCTCTCCCTGTCACACACACACACAGTTAGTTTGTGCCCTGATACCTATCCTGGTTGGGTCTCTCCCAGTCTATTTGTCAGTGTGTCCTATTAGGTTTCCAAACAGCTTGTAATGACTGGTAATAAACAGCAGAAGAAGAAGAAGGTAAATCAAGCGAGAAGACGACAAAATGAGCTCTCCAGGGGACCGCCGTGCTCCTAGCCTTCAAAACACACACACAAACACACACGCTGACACTTCTGTCTATGTATTCATGCACAGTCGATAAAGCAGACGATGGTAGGTTACGGGGACTAACAGATAGCAAACACTTTGTTTTAACGGTGTGAGAGGAGGTTAGAGAAACACGCGAGGCACGATGACAGACGAGGTGAGAAAACATCGATGAGTGAAGATTACAAAATACTGTGAATAAAATATTTTATATGAATTTTAAACTTCTGTTTGGCGACGTGCCGTACAGGAACCACGAGTCCCTGCTTGGCAGGCTTGTGGCCAAAAAGCAGGGAGATGCAGAAGAACTAACGTTACACTGGACAGACTGTATGTACTGTATGTTTTTAAAGGGCGATATATTCAAATCCCCTGCACGGATAAAGGTTACATTAAAGGTTAAATATTTGAAAATAATTAAAATAATCTCCAAATCAGTCTTGGCACCAACAGGAAAGCACAGAAGTTGGAGGAAGCTCATTTGGAAATCCAAAATAATTCACATTTTTATACTTTATTCATTAGAAAAGCACACTGAGGAACATTTATCATGTTTGTTTCTTACTTTTAAGTGATATATTATGAAAATAGTTTAAGTACAGGAGCTCATTTTATTTTTCTATGCCCACATATGCTCCGTCTCATCTTTTATCCTCCCCTTCCTCCTCCTCTCCTTCATCTAGCCCCCTCTGTGGTCCCCTCTCTCTTCCTCTCTGCAGTCCCTTGTCCCTTCATCATCACTCCCTCCCTCCCTCTGGTGTCACGGCTCGCTGGCTCCAGGTGGCGAGGGAGGGAGGGAGGAAGGGATGTAGGGAAGGAAGGATGGAGGGAGGGAAGGGAGGAATGGAAGACAGGAGGGGGGGTGGGAGAAGGGTGTGTTGTCATCTGTTCCTACGTTCATACCACAGCGGAGCGACATCCTGCTCGGCGCCTCACACAGTCAAACTGTCGGTGAATCAGTTTTTCAGTGAACTATCGCGTTGAACTGACTGACGTAAACAAACGAGCGACTCAGGAGAGAGAGTGTGTAAGATTCAGGAGTATCTAGGAATGGAGTATAATAATTATAATTAGTATGTTTCCATCAGTGTATAAGAATCGCTGTGTTTGTCTGTATATCCTCCACCTTGAACCGCCATTTTTCTACGGTGGCCCAGAGCAGATAAACCAAACACTGATCTAGATACTGGACCTTTAAATGAAGAGATTAGACGTTAACATTCCCATTAACTAACGCTATTAAATGGTAACGGCGCTGTAGAGAACATATATCATATAAATAGCAGGTACATACAGTATGGGCAGAGTCAAATGGATATAATAAGACTTATACAGTTTGGCAGTGGGTAATAATGTAATTACAGGTGTACATATGGGGCTAATGTTATGTAATAATATAACAAATAAGTATTTTTCTATTTATATTAAATCTCCAAATGTTTTCGTGTTGTAACACACACGTCTTCATGTCATCCTGATAAAACTTCTATAAAAATAGATAAATAAGCAACAAGCAAATAAAAATGTGTCGTTGTTGCTCTTGCTTTTATATTTCTCCAGCACAAAGTGCTTTAAATTTTAATATATTAGCATTAATAAGCAGAAATCAGCCAGCTATTAAAGCAGTAACAATGTGACAGTACAGTGCTGAGTGTTTGAGCGGCTGAGTGAAGGGTGTGTAAACAGATTTTACTACTTCAGATTTTCTCCTTAAGAAACGCCGGCTGATCAGCGTGTCGAGAGTTAAGCACGCTCCTCTGAGAAGACATGCCGTCGCCCGCGGCGCTAAAAACTCTCCCAGCCAGGACACTCGTGCCTGGGACGGGATTAGCAGCACTTCATAGCAAATTTTCAGACTGTTTGACAAGCTGTCCACTTACATACGACGTACTCTCAAGTTCAGGAGAACACTGAAATTCTCCTGTTCGCTCTCTGTGAAGTGCTTTGACATCGGTTTCCCGGTTTGACTGGTGACCCCCCATCCTGGAAAAAACACAGCCGCAGCAGCCGAAGTGCTTTCTGTCTTCAGTCCAGAGTGCAGATGCAGGCACACGGCAACAACACACAAGGCAGGGTAGACTATAGCTTGTTAGTTCAAGTGCAGCAGGGCAGAAGAGAACAGCTATGTTTATAGCCAGTAGCCACACACACACACACACACACACACACCCGAGCAAACCCTCAACCACATTATCCACCTCCATTGGCTCTAAAAGCTTCTTATTCGCCTCATTAAGTCTTCAGTGACACAAAGTAACCACACCAGACCCTGCCTACCACCACGTACACATACATACAGATAGGAAAGTGTGTGTGTGTGTGTGTGTGCGTGTGTGTGCACGTGTAAAAGGAAAAAGAGAAAGGGAAGAAAGGGGACACTAGGAAGCGCAGGAAGACGTGCGCGCAGACACACGGCGGCTCAGCCGCGGCCCATGGGACGGCTGCTTAGACAGCAGACCGACATTACTAGTCAGGCGCATCACAGATTTGACTGCGGGCTAACAGACAGGCTCGACGCAGGTCGACTGTTCTGAACTGACACATGAATGCGACCTCGAGGAAGAGGAGCGGTGAGTTCAGGAGCTTTTTGCAAAAGGAGGAATTAAAAAGCGAACGTGCGGGGGAACTTTAAGAAAAAGAGAGTTTGGTTCTGTGATCTGATGCCGGCCCCGCTCATTAGACATGTGTCAGACCGTCCCCGAACTACTGATCATCAAATATGTGAAGAATGCGAACAGGGAAGGCTACCTAACACTATTAGAGTGCATTGATGTAAATAAGTAAGTAAAGCTCATGCTGAGGACACATCATTAGCCACCACACTCCGCGGGGAGCACTTAGATCCAGGTGAGTGGCCACTCAATACCTCCAAGGCATCTGTGTGCGCACGCCTGTGTGTGTGTGTGGGTGTGTGTGTGGGTGGGTGTGTGTGTATGAGGTGGGAAGGACAATGAAGCATGCAACTAGCAGCAGGGATTGGGGGTGAATGAGGAGTTGAGGTGAGGGGTAATTGTGCAAAGATTCAGCTTAGAAATGTGTCAAATTCAAAAATCATCCCTAAAGAGTCGCTCTGTGTTTTTATCAGTGTTAATATGCAGACTGACTTCTAGAGCTCGAGCTACACTTCATGCAATGCGGCTTTAGCACATGGTCGCTAACATATGATTTCATCTTCATATATCTGTGTGTGTGTGTGTGAATTAAAAAAAGCAAGGGGATGAAATGCTGATGGGCAGGCAGTGAGACAGCACTAAAGCTGTCTTGCTCATAGTAGCGAGCTAAGGAGACAGAAAGGGGACAAACCTTGCCGACAGGTGGGCTCTTCTATGGGCCATCCAATAGGCAGGTGGGGACAGGGGAGAGCGGAGGAGAGAATGGGCACGGTTAGTAATACGTAGTGTGAACGTGGTGTGTGTGTGTGTGTGTGCGTGTGTGTGGGGGAGGCAAAAAGTTTGATAGTGAACACACACATGAAGCAGGTTTCAGCTGGTCAAACGTCTCTTTGGCTTTATTAGCACCTTAAAAAGTGAAAGTAAGACAGCGCTAACCCAGCGTGACGCTGCGGATTTATACACCACCGTATACCACAGCGACACCTTGACACGGGCGGACTTCTTTATTCTGCCGCAGCTTAAGGCGACAAACAAAAAAAAAAGGATGGAGGTGGCAGGTGGGGGCAGGACGTTACACCAAAAGGTGTTAGCGTGGAGCGTGAGAGAGAGAGAGATGTAAGGGTTACAAGTCGGTATGCTAATTGGACATTGGCCCCTGATTACGACCAATGGAAAGAGGGGAGACAGCGTGCTGTGTGTGTGGCTCTTTGTGCACACACAGACACACATAATAAGCATCAGATTTGTGTGTGTGTGTGTGTGTGTGTGTGTGTGTGTGTGTGTGTGTGTGTGTGAGCATGCGTGTATACATGTGTTTGAGAAGTGAGGTCTCATGCTGTGAAATCTAGACTGAGGTGATTAGTAAAGCATTAGTTGCTGCCTGCAACACTCAGAACATGCTGTCAAGGACCTTATTTAGGGATGTGTGTGTGTGTGTGTGTGTGTGTGTGTGTGTGTGTGTGTGTGTGTGTGTGTGTGTGCGTGTGTGTGATTGTGGAAGGAGAGGAGGGTGGGCGGGTACCTTTGCAAAATGAGAGCGCACACACATTAGCCACGATTTAAAAAGCGTCTCACATGAGCGCGTATTATTCTGCTTTTAATTCATTTACCTGCTTTATTTTTCTCATTTGTTATCACGTCACTCCGCATCTAAATTCAACCTCTCAACAGGAACAGGTGAGAATTTATGGGGTGGAAGCTGCGCGCACACACACACAAACACACACACGCACACACACACACGTTTAGCTGCACACCGAATCGTGTCTTCACCTCAAACTATCACAAAGGGAGGGAAGTTCTTCATGATGTGCAGCTGCACAGCATAAAACAATAAAGCCTGCCAAAAATCGCGGCGCTGCGGGTCCAAGGAGACACACACACACACACACACACGCACACACACAAACAAACACACATGTACGTACAGTGAGAGGAGGGGGTGCGAAGACTAAACAAAACAACTAATCCACATTAGAAAATAAGGAACCATTCTTTATGGTCCTGCTGCTAAGTCCTGGAGATGATGAAATACGGGTTGTCTGAAGGCAAAGGATATACATTTGGATGGCACAGGTGATGTAAACTTCACTCAGAGCGAATGATGACATATTTACTGGGGCTGCAGATCCACAGACGTGCGAGCTGCTTTCCTGTCAAAATTAGCCGATCTGACTGGGGAGCTCCACACGCAGAGATAAAAACCCCGAAGTTTACTGTCATCGTTCTTTTCCAGTGCCGCCCTCCACCACCCTCGGCTCTGCCTCTTTCCTTTTTTTCCCTCTTCTGTCGTCTCTCATCTCTCCGCTAACCCCCCTCTTGCATCTTCCTCCTCCTCCTCCTCCTCCTCCTCCTCCTCCTCCCCGAGTGTGCCCAGCCAAAAAACACAAATAAATACTTTCTACATTCTCTTCTCATCTCCACTTCTCCAAGCCCTCCCTCCCCTTTCCCACCTGCTCAGCAGTGTTGGGGGCTAGAAAAACCGAACACACACACACACAGCTCACACACACACACACACACAGAGGTGAGATATGCCCCCAACCCACACAGATACACAAGAAAAAAAAAAACTTCTTTGTCTGGGAGAAACACATTCATGCACACACACCAGAGAAGAGGCTGCTAACTGTTCACTGACGTAAAAAAACATGAATAACTGTCCGTACTATTCTAGAAAACACACAAATATAGCTGCTTTATATAACATATGCATTTCGCAGGCGGGTTGTACGTACAGGATGTGTACTGTACGTGCACTCCGGCTTTTGTCTCAGAAAAAAGATTCTTAAATAGCAAACTAGTACCTGAGGCAAAAATGGATAACTCCATCTCTCTCTCTTCCTTCCTCAGTGTGTGGGAGATGGACTGAGGCTGTGTGTGTGTGTGTGTGTGTGTGTGTTTTAACAATGTGAAGTGTGGGCACAACCGGTGCACCGACGTTATTCAGTGTTCAGAGCCAATTTAAAAACTGCAAATGTTCAGGTGGTTGAGCTATACGTCGCCTAATTTGTTTTCTATAAGGCTTGGTTGTGTTGATGGCAGTGCATTCTGGGTATTTCAGAGGTTATTTGTGGCGCTGGAGCTGTGAGGAAAAAAAACAAACACCTGGAGTTTCTCTGAGCTTCAACCGTCACATTAAAAGGTGACACGTGCACCGTGCTGAAGTCGATGCCGGAGGTCAGTCCTCCGCACGGCAGCATCAGCCACAGCGTCATCATCGGCCGACCACGAGCACAAACGCCGCGCGACGCGACGGAGGCGAGATTCAGACGTTCACATTCGGTTCCTCTCTCTCGGCCTCTCCCCTGCCTCTGCCTCCAGAGCAGGGCATCGACCACATGGTGTTTTAATTAACTTGTGTGCTGTGTTAGAGTCGAGGCTAGCAGGAACACACACTCACACACACACACAGGGTCCAACTATGCCATCACAGTAATGCAGAAACGGGCGGATGAGAAAAAGAAGCATTTTACAGCCTCCTGTGTGCGTTATGAGAAGTACAGATTATTAACGTAACTGAATATTTAATTAATTAACTTCCTCTCAACAACCATCACAACACGCTCTTTATTTGTCTGACCGACACTTAAATTGTGCTTATTTGTTGCGTTATTTCAGAGACTTAAAGGAGTCCTGATCATCCTCTCTGCTTCTACTTTATCAGCTTCATCGACACTTTATTCTTCTTATTGTTGCAGATTTCAGATCTTCCTTGATTTCTTCCTAAACCTTTATTTATTAGAACATTTTATCACCGTCTTTTACTGATATAAAGTTTAAAAAGTAGCTTTTCCAAAGGATTTAGACTCTGTCCCATGAAGCTGCTCGCTATATTTCTTTAAAATAAACAGCTGCTGGCAGATTTAACAAATGGTGTATGAATATATCGTCATAGAGGCATGCAGGAGTAAATAGAGAAATAACAGGCAGAATGATTCATCCCCGTACGTGAAGTCTGCTTTTGAATTAAATGATAAGCAGTGAGTAGGGAACATGTTCTGCTGTTGGCTTGAGCCCAGATACAGGTGGAGCAGTCGTACTTGTGATGATTCCTCCTCCAGGATTCGTCTCTGACCCGCTCTTCCTTTACCTGCTTCAGTGTTGTCTCTGTTTCTCCCTCTGACAGCGTAATTAACAGGACCGTGGGGTGCACCGTGTATTACCCACGGAGCAATGTGACAATCACATTACTGGTCTCGATAAGCCAACTTCTCCTCCTCTCTGCTTCCCTTAAACCTGTCAGAACTATTGACATCACGGCAACAGGTTTGTGCAGCAGCACGCACGCACGTCACACGGCCGCTGACTGGGCGGACAGGGAGGCATTTCACGTTATTTCAGGTTCTCCTCTTCACGTGCGGTTTTCAGACAGACTCCAATGCCTTCGGGTGATTCACCGATCCATGCGAGGATATCAAAAGTGACACAAGCACTCCTACCAGCGGTGGAGTTATTGAAAGTGAAGAGCTGAGACTGGTAGACGGGAAGAGACGCATTCCCAGAGATCCTAATGGAGGGTGGTGCAAAAAGGAAGAATGCAACGAGGAAGGAAGGAAAGAAGGGAAGGTAACACTTTCACACCATCACATAACGTGCCTGCTGGTGTCAAGGTGTGTGTGTGTTGGTGTAATGCACATCCATCTGCCAGAATCACCTATTTAATGTGCAAACAGTACACTGCCTATAGCATTAATATATATATATATACTTATATACATCACTTCATCACGACTTCAAGCGAGATTCACAGAGGACAAAAGCGTGAAGCTTTATCCAGGATTTGTCAACCGGCTGACATGGAGCCTCACTGTGCACGCGTGGCGTCATAACACAACACGCAAGAGCGCAAGAAAATAAAAGAAGGGTAAAGTGTCAAAATAAAAGTCTTTCTGATCCTGTGGTTTCAGGGTGGGGGTAGGAAATGTAATAATAATAATGGGAACTGGGCAAGCTCTTAAAAATAATCTGCCTCAATTTCATAATTAATATGCGCAAGGTTTTCACGCAATTAGCACGTTAATTAACCCAAAACTGCCACCACTGTGTGGGGATGCATATACTATATGTGTGTGGGTGTGAGTGTGTGTGTGTGAGTGTGTGAGATGGGGAGGGGTTCGGGAAAGGAGAGAGAGTGAGAGACAGAAGCAGAGGAGGAGAGTTATCTGTGAGACAATGGACCGAATTTACGTTTCCTACCAGATTAAACTGGAGAAGTGACTGGCAGGAGTCTTAGGGTGGAGGAAAGGAGGTGAGATTTAAGGAGATCAAAGATGAGCAGGAGGCGAGGAACACGAGGAGGACACAGAGGAAGGAAGGATGAATGAATAAAAAGATGGACAGAGAGAAACAGCAGGTAAAAGACGGCAAAATCTTAGTGTGTGTTCTTTCATGTGTGTATGTTTGTCCCTGTGTTTGTGCATCTTCAATTGTGTGTGTGAGATATAATGTGTGTGTGTGAGACAGAAAGTGAGTGTGAGTGTGTGTGTGTGAGAGTGTGTGGTCTGCAGGGGAATGAAGTAAAAGTTACTCCAGCTGTACTTCTGTTTCAACTCCCTCCTCAAACGTCTCCAGACATTACCAGACAACTCAGAGCGATGTCAGCATCCACACACACACACACACACACACGCACACACACCTCAGAGTACACCAGTGACTCTGGGATTGCCTGTCAGGTCTGGCGAGGGGCTGCTGAGGGTGGGGGGGGGGGGGTGCCGAGCGTTTGTTCCCCAGAACAACTCACAGGTCCACCTCGTTAATCTCCATGACGACAGAGATGCTAAGGCAGCAAATTAGTAGCGAGCGGAAAAGGCTGTCACAGGGGAAGCTCATAAGAGAAGACTCCAAACTACAGAGGTAGTTTTTAGTTAAACACAAGTTTTTTTTCCCCAAACACACACACACACACACACACACTGCAGTTAAAACTATTTAATTTAACCTTTTCTCAGCCCGTGGCTCGGGCTATAATGGGACCAAAATGATGAAGCTCATCTTACCGCGGTGGCTCTGGATATCTCTTGCTGATTTTATTTCTTGCAAAAGCAGCTGGCCAAGCAAATAAAAGTGACTAAAGGCACGTGGCACGCTGTTTTTGATCATACATTACGTTGTTCCAGGAGTACGACGGGCTAACGGGGGGAATCAATGATTTGTTGGCTCAGTCAACATCGTGAAATATCTCTGTTAGCCTGTTAGCTTGTTGCTTGGATCTAGATGTGCGTGTTTACTGCATTAGTGCCCGCTGAGCGGGTTTTTCTGCTGCTTTCTCTCCATGTGTGGGCAATTCCAGTCCCTAAGCATTATATATATATATTTATATATATATATATATATGTATGTGTGTGTGTGTGTGTGTGTGTGCATATACCTGTAATTAATTAGCAACAGAGCTCATGTTTCTGTAGGCTGAGAGGACAAATAAAATTACTTAGCCGTGCGTTTACAAGCTCACTCTTTTACATCCGGCACACCACAACAACGCTGCAAAAAATGTAGTTTTATTTATTTACAGTGACGTGCATTGACTCAGAGTTAGCTCGCCACACCTGCGACGTCACATGCTACAAACACCGAATAGTTTCTCATGGCCGGGTGCAAAGTTTTCTGTGTTTTCAAACCCTCAGACGAGAAGGAAACTGCACAGCGACGTCCGAGAGTCAAGAAGAGCTCCTCAGTCTAAAACCTGTGTGTGTTTCTGTCTGTGTGTCTGCTCGTGTTCACGTTAAATGTGTGCAGGAAGAACACGATTACAAAACACAGTCGCACGCTGCCTCACTCACACGCACTTCAGAGCCGCGTCTCACTCACCGATCATGTGATTGGCGACGTGAATCTGGATCTCCCGTTCTGTCTCAAACGTCATTTGGCATTTAATACACTGGTAGGTCTTTTTCTGGAAGACAGAACACACACACAAAAAAAACATTATCTTTCATGTGAAACAACGACGGCTGTTTGTTCTGCTGAAGAAAACACAAGTATTACTCCTCTTAAGAGAGTGCAAAAGAAGAAGGAGATGACTGCAAAAAAAAATGTGCAACATTCTAATCATGTTAAGAATTTACCAGTAAATTAGAAGAAAATAAACCCTCGAGGCATTTCAATATTTTCTCGTGGTCGCAAAGGCAAAATTAAAAAAACGAGAAATGTCAGAAATGTAGATTTATTTTTGCACTTGTGCGCGTATCGGTCTCAACCCTCAACATGCGAGACATGTGAACCCCACCAAGTCTCACACTAATCAAGCAAGACTGAAAGTCCAAGTCTTTGGAGACTTGATGAAAGGAAGAAGAGGTATGCAGTTACTAACACACACACACACACACACACACACACACACAGAACTAAGACCTCTGCGGAGACGGAGAGAGAGACAGAAATTAATAAGGGAGAGAGAGAAGAGGAGAAAGATTAAGGGAAGAGGCAATGAAACAGAAACAGGAGGAACGAGTGGAGAAGAAAAGAGGACGAGAGAGAGAGAGAGAGAGAGAGAGAGAGAGAGAGAGAGAGAGAGAGAGAGAGAGCAGCAGAGGCTCTGCTTATCCATTCATAGCACACAGCGATCACTCATGCACAAACACATACAAAATACACAATGGCCCCACTTCCACTATCTTCTGCTGCTTCAGCCTGCAAGACTGACTACACACACACACACACACACACACACACACACACACACAGACAGAGAAATCCTACTTTGTCTGCTTTGTGCTGTTAGACTAAGCAGAAACAAAGGTGCAGGTAAGACAGAGGGTCCCTGGGAACTGCCTCTAACAGACACACACACACACACACACACACACACACACACACACACATATACACACGCAGACACGCTTACTTGCAAGTACACACTCCTACACGCACACACACACACACATAGACACGCGGCAAGTCCCGGGGAGCCTGACTGTCAATATCAAGTAGAGCGAACAGCTCCCACAATGCCTCAGCACGCCCCAGCCGCAGGACCCAGTGGGGCTCAAGCTGACACACACCGACATACACACAAGCACACGTATGCAAGCTACAGACACGGAAAAGCAGCAGCACGCACCAACACACACACACACCTCATACAAACATACAGTTCAGCAGGATTTTTGAGTTTGCTGCACTCCTGAAAATGTCTCTATCTGTTAAACGCTGTTTTTCTGATTAACATGAATTTCGAATACGGTCATAATCATGTTGTTTCATCTTTGGACTCTCACTTCTGCTCAGTTTATTTGATGCTTGTTGATAAGACATTAACAATGATTCTAGTTTGTCAGTAGAGAGCAGAAAAAGCATTTATCCCTCCGTCTACTCCGTCTCACCTTAGGCGCAGGCGAAGCCTCAGCCTTCTTCCCCGCTGCACTGGTTTCAGGGCTGACCTCGGGGTGATCCGTCTGGACGTGACTCTCCAAGTCCTCCAGGCTTTCGAACTTCACCCCGCACTCCGGACACCTCAGCCCGACCATGGCCTTCTCTCCCTGCGTGTCCCCGGGCGTGGCGGCTCCTCCCTGGCTGGGGCTCTGGCCGTTCGTGCCCCTGATTTGATTGAGCGTTTGATTTATTTTAGCTTGATCGAAACTGTTGCTAGTGTGTGCACATCTTTTGTTGATAGCTATGTTTGACGCTGCGCTCACACCACATATGAAGAGACTTGATTAAAGTATTTCTATGTTAAACACACACCTTCCTCCACAGGGTTTATTAGACGTCTACCTACCTGCTCATGCAGCCGGCACAGAGGCCGTAAGGCAGTCCGTTGACATCCAGCTTCACCAGCTCCCCTTTGTTCTTGAACTCCTTTAGGCAGAAGGCGCATTTATACAGCTTATGCTGCTGCAGCTGCCCGTTAGGGGATGAAGAGGCTGAGCCGTTCCCTCCTCCTCCTCCTCCTCCTCCTCCTCCGACGCCTCCTGCTCCATTCCCACCTCCTGCTGCAGCACTTCCAAGTCCAGAGCCGGTGGAGAGCTTCTGCATGTGGAAGGTGCCGTGGATCTTCAGCTCCAGGGTGGAGGTGACCGTCTGCATGCAGACGACGCAGCGGAAGCCGGTGAGGGAGTTGCGGAGGTCGGGGTGCATTTGGCAATGCTCTATAAACTCCTCCTCACTCTGCAGGGGCATTTTACAGATTCGACAGGTGCCCGTGTCGAGGCTCTTACTGTGGGTCACCTGCAGAGAGGGAACAGAAAGTACGAACGTCACACAAAGTAGTGAGTAATCGAGACACGTCGCTGCTGTCCGATGGAAACGTGCATCTCCTGTCCACACACGGCTGTGTTGGCAGTACCTTGTGTTCAGTGAGGGTTAGCAAAGAGGGGAAGCGCTCGCCACATATTGGGCACATGTAGTGTTTGGCGGGGCCGCGATGCGTCTGAGCGTGCTCACGGAGCCCGTTCTCAGAGAAGAATGTTCTGGAGCACACGTTGCACTTGTGGTTCCCCTTGATGAAATCTGCCTTCTTCTTTCGAGAACCTGGCGCATAAAAAATGATAATTAATTAATTAATGTAACATTTCTAGAAAAACAGAGCTGATTGAAAACAAATCTTACCAGCGTCATCGTCTCCCGGTCGGATGTTGTGGTCACGCAGCCGGTGGTTCTGCAGAAGCGACTCCATGGTGTAGGCCGCTCCGCAGATATCGCAGGCGTACATGGGCTCTGAATTGTCCAGCTCCTCCTCGCCCCCGCTTGCCTCGTGGCTGTTGGCTGTGTCTCCTCCCTGGTTGGCTCCTCCTCCGCTCTTCAGCAACATGTTCTGGAGGTCGGCCTGTTCGGCAGCCGCCACCGTCGCTCTTTCGACGCCTCCCGAACCGCCGTTGCCACTGTTTCCTCCTCCTCCCACTCGCTTGGAGGACTGCGCCAGCCCGTTGGGCGTGCCGTTCTGACTTCCGCTACTACCCGTGCCACCTCCGTTGCCGGTGATGTTGCCGCCGTCGAACACGCAGTGCTTCTCCCTCAGGTGTCTCTCCAGCAGTGAGACAGCGTGGAAAGCTTTGCCGCAGAAGCGACACGTGAACTTCTTGCTGTGCGTGGTGATGTGGCATTGCAGCTCCACCTCTGTTCCGAATGTCTCGCCGCAGAAGATGCACTTCCGAGGCTTGAGTCCTGTGACACAGAAGTCAGATTCAAGCATCCCACAAGACTGCTGTCAAGAAGCACTGTACCACCTCCAGATCTATATTTACTACGTCATTTCTTTGTTTTGTTGCTTCATTATATTCGCTATCTTACCACCTTCTGCATGTTCTCCAGATATTCAAATCTACTTTTCTAATGAAACTTAGCCCACGATTCCCAGGAAAGGTGTACCTGCTCCGAGTCCCCCTGGGAGGCCCGACCTCTGCCCCAGATGGTTATGCTTAACATGAAGCTGGAGATCCGTCTCCTTCCTGAAGTCCCAGGCACAGGCTGTGCAGCGAAACAGCTTCTTCTCATTGCTGTGCTTCACTGCCAAATGCACCTGAAAGACAGAAGGTGGAAGAACAAAGCATGAAGTGCTCGTTCTTTGTAAAACAAAGAAGAAAAATAAGCAACGGAGGCCGTCTCATTCACCTGTATGGAGACTTTGGAGTCAAAGACCTCCTGGCAGAGCGTGCAGTGGTACAGGACGAACGTGTGCATGTCCAGCAGGTGTTTCTGCAGGTCATCCACCGAGGAGAACTGCTTGTCGCAGCTCTCGCACACATACTGGGTCGACGTGGTGGTGTAGTGCACCGTCAGGTGTTGAAGCAACGCCTCCTGGGACTCAAAGTCTTCCTTGTTGCACTGCGGGCAAGACTGGCGCCTCAACAGCATCTCGAGGTGAGACTTCAGGTGGGTCTGGAAACCCTCAAAGCTGGCAAATCTCAGGTCGCACTGGTTGCACGGGTAGTCCCCGTTGCTCCCCACGGAGGGGGTGGAGTCCCCTCCGAGTCTGTGGCGTTTCGGGGAGGAGATCTCTACGTCGGAGGAGGCCGGGCTCAGGTCGGCAACCTTTGCCTGCCGCTTGTTGTTGGCCAACGGGATGTTCTTGTGGTTCTCCTTTATGTGCTTGGTGAGCTTGAGGAGTGAGCCGAAGATAGGAGAATTGGTGCAGTAAGGGCAGGAGTAAACCTGTACATGGACGATAGCTCTTTACTTTTTTAAGGTTATTTTACATCGACAAATACCGTCATTTAGTTCTTGGTGAGTAAAAGAGAAATGTCAGAGACAAAGACAAGAATAGGTCGTAAACTGAACGAGCACCTGCGACAGACAACCACAATTTGGTTTTTCTTGACTAATTCTTGACTCTCACCTCCATGAAGGACTGCGATGCAGCCTGTAGCACAGGAGACTCCAGTTTGGCCACCCCTCCTCCGGACGTAGCTCCGCTCCCTACGGCGGAGCTGCAGTGCGTCTGCTGGATGTGCTCCGTCAACGACGACTCCGTCAAGAAGCCCATGGAGCACTGGTTGCAGAAGAAGGCATGGTTCCCTTCTAGGAATCGAGAAATTGAGTTACATCACTGGATTCCTTTAAATAACATCACAATACTGCAGGGAAATACACATAACAGGATCATACAAATATGCATGCAAATATCTGCTAAATGGCCACTCAAGCAAATATTAATCAGAGGACAAACATGTCATATTATAATATTCTGAGTCAGGAAACAACACAAACAGGCTTCATCTACCTAATGTGGTGGATCCAGCCACGATCCCACCAGGCAGGCAGTGCGACACTCTGATGTGTTCTTGCAGAGAGTTGATGTCTCCAAACATGTCTGGGCAGTAGTTACAGTGGAACGCCGTAACGTTGGTGAACTGCAGCAGGGGGAAAGCCGCCGCCGTCGAGCCCATGTTCCCTCCACTGCCGCGGTGAGCTTTGCGCACGTGTTCGTTGAGGTTGTAGAGCGTCGGCAGGGTGTCCAGGCAGAGGTGACACGTATGGCTCTGCTGCGGTTTGTCCGCGTGGATGGTCTTCAAATGGATCTCCAACACCGCCAGGCTGTGGAAGTCTCTCTTCGAACAGTAAGGGCAAGAGTAGGTGACTTTACCCCAGTTCCCTCCGCCACCTGTGGAGGTAAACAGACGCTTCCACGTTAGCTTTTAAACCGATCATTGGCGACCAAATCAAGAGATGTTACTGGACTTGACTCCATAGAAGTGACATACCTCCAACTTGATGACCCAGGCTTAGCGCAATCTCCTCCACAGTGTCTGCGCCTCTTCTGCGGCCTCGTTCGATGCCCTGGCTCGGTTTTAGGGTGGAGTCCGGCGTGGAGCCTCTCTCCAGGCTGGCACTAGAGTCTGGAGTGGCCGAGCTCATCGAGGCCACGCTGCCCAGCGCGGGGTCGGGACTGGCGGCGCTGTGATTGGAGGAGTCAGGCTGGCGATGGCTGTCTAGGTGGCAGTAGACGTCCTCCACAGAGGGGAACTGTTCTGAGCAGACGGGACACCTGGAGGTACGAGGAAGAAGAGCGTTAAAGCGCGAGCTGCATTAATGTAAATCAGAGGGGCTGAAAACTTTAAATAGCAAAGCTCTGCAGTACTTGTGTTTGCGGTTGGCGTGCTGCGTTTCGATATGCGTGAGGAGAGAAGCCTCGTCTAGAAAGATATCAGGACAGTGAATGCATTGCAAGTCGGCTCGGTCAGACAGCTGTGGGTGTCTGGTGAGGACGTGTTTCTCCAGCTCGTCCGTCTGGCTGAACGTCTCCTCGCAGTAATCACACATATACAGGTCCTGCTCCAGGTCACCGTCTCCTCCTGCTCCCTTCTTCCCCCCGTCCCTCTCGCTCCTCAGGACAAGATGCTCGCGGTTCTTGCGGTGAGCCTGGCCAGAGACAGAAAATAGCTTTAAAAGGAAGCATGTGTTGTCAAAAGGTTTTTACATTATGGCAACAAGCTAAGGCTTCTTCACCTGCATGTGGCTCTGCAGCGATGAGGTGGAGGAGAAGCCACGCTTGCACACGCTGCATTTAAACGGTTTGCTGGAGCTGCACGTGTTAATGAAAAGAAACACGACGTCAAATAAAACACCAAATAAATCAAGACTAAAACATCAAGTTCAGATTTCCTGATAATGCGACGAGAAGCCGTTACCTGTGTGTCTTCAGATGGATCTTCAGATGATCAGAGCGAGAGAATGCAGCTTCACACTCCTGACAACTATACTTCTTATCTCCTGTGTCAAATAAGAGATTTGTGAAGATCACACACAGACGTCTGATTCTGGTGCTCTTAATATACCTGCCTGGAAAACAACGATCCAGGACCTGTTTCGTCATCTACCTGTGTGCAGTTTGACGTGGCGGTCTCTGCTCCTCTTGTGTTTGAACAGACGGCTGCAGAAGGTACACTTGAAAGGCAGCTTGTCGCTGTGAATCTGCTCGTGGCGCTTCAGGTAGCTCAGGCGGCTGGGATGGGAGGAACAGACATTCACAGATAAAAAAGGATCTTAGTTTTTCACGGCATTTTTCAAGCAACTTTGTGGAACTTTTCTCTCATAAACTAACAGTTTTTGATGTGTCACTGACGTGTGATCAGGTTCTGTCCGTCGTACGTCTCTACAAAGTCACACACCACCGACTATTTGACTGATTTTGGTGAAACTGGATCATATTTTCTGGAGAAAATGTTTTCTGGTTTTCCCTCTGATGTCCTCTGGCTGCTCCGCCTCAACTCTCTGCTCCAACCTGCAGCTGCTGTTAGCTCATGTTAGCTCCGTTTATAAGCCGGAGCGTGGGAACGGGGAATGGACCTAGTTTCATGTCAGGACTGGAGCTGGGCAAGTGGAGGCAACTAGACATGATGACGGAGGTTAAAAGACCGGAGAAAGACAGACGCCGAACTGGGCTGACTGCTGCTGGACTAGTCAGTAATATTAGCTGCTGCTACGTCTTGTGTTGTTGACCTTGCTGATGTTTGGCTGTCAGAAAAGTTGTCGGCTTGTCCACATTTACCACGGTGGCACTGCAGTAGATTTCTAATAAAATCCCATCATCACAGTAAGCTGGTCACCTTTGAGTTGAAACTTAAACTCTTTTTAATATCAGTGCACACATTTATTCAGCGAGAAGAAAGGAAACAGAAGGAGGGGGAGGACAGCTTGGTAAAAGTAATATAGAGGATTATGATGATGACTTCATGGTGTATGTGACAGCTGTTCTTAAAGTGGGTCTTCAGCGAGTCCCCGGAGAGGTTAGTGAGAAATGTATTCACCTCATTCCTTTCTCTGTTTGCCTTAGTGCTCCACGTTACCATGGTAATATTGAAAATAGCGTTTATTCATGTTCACGCTGAGATTCACGAGGATATGAGGACCGAGCTGCCAAACATGACATCATCGTCTACGTGACACATCATGTGTGTCAACGCGCCGAGATGTCACCTGCGGCAAAACAAACGTGCGTGTGAGGTTTATACCTGAAAGATTTGTCACAGAACTGGCATGGATACGGCAAACCAGCGCCGCCTTCCTCTTCGCCGCCAGTGGCCATGCCGAGATCGCAGCAGCCGTCGGGCATTTGCGAGGGCGATGCCACGTCTTTACTGGAGGGCGAGGAAGGCACCCAGGACAGCCCTGCTGGGTCATCATCACCATCTGTCAGAGAGAGAGAGAGGAAACAGACACCGGAAATTAGCAAAAAACAAAAAGAGGCATCCGCAGCATGAAAATACTAACACACATTTTGTATGTACACAGCTGCAGGTTTAAAAAGGAAAAATAAAGCCGGGCGAGCGCAGACAGAAAAAGATTGGGGGTAAAACAGGGTGCATTAGAATGATTAAGAAGAAGTTACATCTTTCTTGGAAGGCAGAAGGCGGAAGAGGCAGCCTGTGGGAGCTCAAATGAGAAAAAACATATAAACAAAAGAAATAAACACATTTAGACACACACACACACACATATACAAAGAAGGAAAATGAGGATGGCAGAGATAAAGAGAGAGAATGAAAAAGAAGAGAGAGACACACTCCGGCAGCAGCAACATCTAAATAGAAAGCTCCAAGAACTATGTATCCCCGACGGAGCCCTGAAATAAGGACAGAGTGTATTTTCTCTCCCTTCATCCTCCCTCTGCAGCCATCCCTCGTTCCATCCCTCCCCTCACCTCCCCTCCTCCCCTCCCATCCCTCCATCCGTCCCAGAGGACCATAGATCCGCCTCATCATATTTTCATTAGGGCCTTGGCAGATTGAAACGTCGGAAAAGCGATTAGGAGATGTGGAGAGCAGAGCGGAAAGATGGCGATATTCACTCCCTTTATCTGTCATACACAGAAGATTATGCATTGCTCTTTTTTCCCCCCGTCTCCCTCGTTTTTTTTCCTTCTCTTCTTCCTCTCCCTCCTGTGTAGTCTGGCACAGAGGCGACAAAAAGGCCACGACTCCTTTAATAGACACTTCAGAATGGATTCGAGGCGACAAAAGAGGGGGCTGAATAACGCTTGATATTGTTCTGTTCCTCTTTGTGCGGCTCTGTGAAGCGGCACAGTACGGCTACTTAGCATTTGCCTGAAAAATGTAAAGGAGAGAGCAGATGAAGAGGGAGAGAGGGGAGGCTGTGTTCTTTGCTTTCATCTGATAACTATATCAACTAGGCCAGCAACAAATCAAAGAGAGGAAATAAGGAAACTAGAGTGATAGGACGCAGAGAGAGAGAGTGGAAAGCCAATATTCATCACAAGGCCAATATTTCTGCAATGTAAACACTGCGATGAAGACAGACACGTGTGCAGGAGGGAGGTTTCTCCTGATAATTTTAGAAAAGTCTCCAAAGCACACACCTCAACCAACTCCTACCACTATCCTGTGTGTGTGTGTGTGTGTGTAGTCTACTGTGTATTGCGCCTTGCAGAGAGGGGGTGGAAAACAGA
Source organism: Nibea coibor (assembly GCA_023373845.1). Lineage (NCBI taxonomy): Eukaryota > Metazoa > Chordata > Actinopteri > Sciaenidae > Nibea > Nibea coibor. The sequence continues at coordinate 9,633,115 of CM041722.1, read as the reverse complement.
TTCTTGTGATGAATCGATTGGCGAGAAAATGTAGGCACTGCGATGAGCAAATAGAACTCTGCAGGGGGGTCGGGTTAAAAAAAAAAAAAAAAAAAAAAAGGTAAAAGCATGACTTATAAATGTGACTGGAAACAAGAAGGAAAACAAAAAAATATATAAAAAGGCTTAAGAAAATATGAGGAATAGAGATATCAACATGAATCCTAAAAGCAAGCAGAGAGCGAGAGCGATGGGGAGACGGGAAAAACTGAGGAAAGGAAAGAAGGAGGAAAACAAAAAATGAGACGAGTGGACAAGAAATATGGGAAAAATAGGGTGGAGAGAAATGAACAGTGAACAGTGTGAATATATCGTTCTTCAGCGGCCCTCAGTGCTTGAATTTGTGAAGGTGGTGTCCCCGTTTGCACCCGTGACATCCACCCTCCGCCAGGCTCTCCCTCTTCAGGCCAATCAAAAACAAGTCACCCACTTTGGAATAAAATCCAGCCAGTCTCTGTACGTGTAAACTTCAGTCGAGTCAAGTTTGAGTGGTTAATAATGACAATGAATCTGTTCGAGGGTCAAATGTGACGATACCAGGACCCTAAAACTGAAGCAGCGGCGGAGCTTTTCCTGCTGTCACACAGCAAAATGATTATTTGCTAATCTTGAAGGTGGTTTGACATCACACACTGTGCACTGATGAAACATCTGTCCTGCTATATGAAGGCACGCAGAGGACAGAAGAACTGCAGCTCACGTAGACCTATGTTAAATTCAACCCGTCAGAACAGACGGTTTTATTCCTCTCCATCCTCCAACAGAATAAATAAATGCACCGTCCACACGGCACGAGTCTATAAAACGCCAATCCAGACACCCCCCGCTGCCCGCTACAAAAGAGCCCGAGTCTTTTTTAGCATGTGTGCGGTACACTGTCACCTTTTTTTGTCTCTTTCTCTGGGCTGTGTCAAACTGTCTTCACCTAACAATAACCTGAGCATGCAGCCAGGCGCCAAACACAAATAAACACTCGACCCAAAATGGTCAGATGTGGCACAAAAAAAAAAAAAAAGAATCTCAGAGACAAGCAGTAAAAAAAGAAACAGAGACTGCAGGTCTGGACACATGTGGATCATTACATGAAACTCCAGCATGAGTCAGTTAGATGGTAAAGTTTGCAGGGTGGGAAAAGTGGGGAGAAAATGAGAGATTGAACAAGAGCGATTCAGTCGGAGCAAGAGGGAGAAATCACTTTTGGAGGGGGTTGTGGTGGTGGAGGAGAAGGTGGTGGTGGGTGGGGGGGGTGTTGAGAAAGAAGGGGAGGAGAGATTAGCGTCATTAAAGAGCCCTAATCCTCTGACTAGCGTGGCTGGCGCTAAAATGGAGGATCACACGGCTTTTTAACGGCGCCTTTGTCAGTCGGCCGCGAGGGGACCTGGCAAGACAAGGCCGAATGGCAAACTGGGAGAAACTGGAGGATGGGGAGGAGGAGGGGGAGGAGGAGGAGGAGGAGGGTGCAGAGCGAAGAAAATTTCAATGAAAAGTTAAATTAGAGAAGAATCCTCAAGAGGAGAAGATGAGGAGGAGGATGGATGGTTGCGGGAGGGGGGATTTGAAGAGGAGGAAAAGTAGTAGAAAAAGAGAGAAAACAGGCAGGAGCAGGCGGACGCCGACACACGCTGTTCCTACCCCCGTCTCCTCCTCCTCCTCCTCCTTTCTGTTCTTCTCTGGCGAATGAAAATGAACGAGAAGAGGCGAGTGGAGGACCACAGGGCCCCAACAGCTCCGCTCCCGCTTTATCTCTTACTCTGCAGTCCTTCTCCTTTCCCATCCATTCCCTCTATCCTTCATCCCTCCCTCTGTCCCCAGCAGTCCCTCTCCTCTTTCTGTCTTCATCTCTCTTCCACTACCTCCCTCCCTCGCTCCCTCCCTCCGTCAGCTTTCATGTTGTTACTCATTATAGCGCTGACATCTCTCCCTCCATCCCTCCATCTCTCCGACAGTCTCTCCCCTACTGGTGTTGGCCTTCACCCCTGTGTCTCGGCCTGGACGGGACCGAAGGAGAGAGAAGGAGGGGTGGGAGGGACGTTCCAGATGGACAGACTCTGAACTCCAGAGGAGAAGGAAGAGACGGCGGTATGAAAGTGGAAACGAGGAGGAAAAAAAGGAGACGGAGAGGAGAACCCGGGGGTCTGTCGAAAGAACTAAACGGACCGCCTGAGTCTACCTGAGACGACAGACGCACAAGAAAACACACGCATGCAAACAACACACACACACACACACGCGCTCCCTGCGTGTCTCTCTAATAGGCCAGACTGTGGCAACGTGTGGAGGACACAGCCTTGGTGAAACACTCTAATGAAGAGACACACACGCTGATCAATCTCTCTTTATGCTTCTCGTTGCTTCCCCCGTCTGCTTCCCCCTCCGATCTAAACTCAGCAACTTAGTCAGGACTGTCGCACAGAGGGAAAACACATCAAAGCGGCGGAGTTTGCAAAGACGGAAACTTTACTGTCATCCTCGATCGGCCACTCTAAAACTACAATATTGGTGTAGTATTTCCAGATTAAGCTGACAAACCAGCAATCGGCTTCAATTAGGCCGCCGTGGACGACAGCGCCTGCTAAACGCCCGTAATGGAAATACAATCCGTGCGTGTCGCGCCGTCTTTTCTGTAGCTTTGATGTTTGAATCAAAAAGGAGCTCCGCTGGTAGCAGCAGAAAGGTTCCAGCTCCCAGCGCCGCTACTACGAGCTAAATCTGCCTACTACCTACAGTTACAGTCAGAAAATTCAGAAGTAATATTCTAAAATTAAACACACACAATGATCGGCCACGTATGAGAAACAAGAAACAATCACAGTGCCAGTGAATGAATGTGTTCACCTTGGGTTTAGCTGTCTACCTGCTCGAATTTTAATCCTCCCATCCGCCTGTCTTTCTCTCCCCTCCCTCCCTCCCTCCCTCCCTCATCTAACTCTCCTTTCCACCTTTCTGTTTGGCCACCGGCCCAGACCTGCACCTTTCCCAGCGAGACCCCCGCTGACCTCCTATCCCTCCATTCCTCACTCGCTTCATCCCTCCTTCCACGGCTCCCCAGGCCCCCTCCGATGGCCCCAGGCTGCCCCACGCGTGCACACACACACACACACACACACACAGCCCTAGACTCACCATAGGGGGCAGAAAAACAACTTCCACCCTTGGCTCACTCTGGGCAGCCCGGCACACACACTCACTATTATTTTTTTCTCTCCCTCTCTCACACACAAACACAAATTAAGAGTAGAATTCAATATCGAACACAGAGTTAAGTTTGATGGAAAACAGGCTCTTACTTGTCATAATTTCTCCGGCTCCATCTTTTATATTTGCAAAAAGCGTCCTGCAGTTTTTAAAAAATAACAGCGGCTGCATCCTTTCGGATTCACGCCGCAAACGATTTAGATGGGCGACGGCGTGGATCTGAAGTCACAAATCAATGGCATGATTTGTGTTTTGCTGCTTTGTGAGAGACACGGCTGCAACTTAGCGAGGCGTAAGACAATTTCAGAGGCCGTTTATTACATCCTCTTCATGTACGAAGTGTCCAAAACAATATTAGTGAACCCGAGTAATGAGACACTCCGCTGTATTTTTTTAAAGACGCGCCACACGCGGGATAGCTTGTCAAGAAAACACAGGAAAAAACACAAACCCTACCTTGCTCTGTGATTACTATATGAGTTGGCATGGCAACAGATAGGCTAAGCACAGTTTACTGGTTGCCATGCATTATGAGAATTGCACAGTGGGATGGTTTATTTGACCGTTCGGATTGTTTGGCTGAAACTACCTGTTGTGTAGTCCATCTGATGGAGCTGTGGAAGACGCGGGAGCACGAATACAGAGGATACAGCGAGGCGATTCGTTTGATTGAGCGCAGACAGTGACATTTTGATTTCATGAAATGGTCTGCACGCACGGAAAAGCTTCCACAATATGGTTGGACGTTAACCGGGTGCAGCAGTTCACACATACTCGCATGGCTGCGTGGTCGGAGGACCCACAGTCCTCTGCTGCTGTTCCTGCAGCTCACATGGGACGCAGTCTGTCAGGACACACACACACACCACGGCGAGGACAGATAGAAAGGACGACGCGGTAGTCCGTCCGGGGCTTGAGTCCTCGAGGACACAATGAATGGACACACACACACACACACACACAGTGAAGCAGGCTGTGGGGACCCTCACCTTCTGCCCTGGGAATGGGTCCGGCTGCTTTTGGACGCTTTTGGGCGCCAACTGCTCCATATGGGCAGTGTGGTGTTTGTGTGTGCGCGCGAGTGTGTTTGAGGGCAGAAGGTTAGGGGCAGGGGGCTAAGGATGGGGGTGGGTTGGACAGTGAGCTGGCAGATGACGAGTTTAGTCCCCAGCACACGGGGCATGCAGTGAGATACTGTATACGTGCGTGACACACATATGCAACGGAGCGGCTCGGCGTGGAAAGACAAGGTCGGCTGCAGAATGAATGAAGTTCATTCAGATTAAAAGGAACTATTTTAACGTTTAAGGTTTTGATCAGGAACAAATGAGGCAGTGATTACTCACAGCTCATCGCTGATGACGCACAAACCTCAGGATTTCTATTAGAAAACGATGAAGTTAAAGGAAACGGGGAGAGGAGGGAGGACACACGATGAAGTGTACAGCATACTTCCACAGACACGGCGAGGGACAGAAGAACGGACACACACACGCGCGCAGTCTGTCTCCCTCACACACAAACACACACCATGTGTTAGAGGAGGGCTGGCATCTGCTTCCTCTTACCACATTTCCCTCTTTTTTTTTCACAAACTCTTCCTCAACAAGCCTTTTATCTCGCCGCGCTCCGACTTCTCTCCTCGTCACCTCCAGTCAAAGCACGGAGCAAGGCACTAACCGTGGAGGGTTAGCAGTTCTATTCCCTCCTTCTCCCCCCTGTAGGTAAATTCCTCATGCCTCCCTTCCTCCTCCTCCTCCTCCTCCTCCTCCTCGCTCTCTGTCCATCTTGTCTGCTGTTTGTTCGCTCAGAAATGAGAACCAGCTGTCAAGGCAGGCGTGTTAGATAAACAACAACACCATGCCAACGCAAAGATGCATACAGTACACCGCGTACGTATGCACACGCGCTTTTGCAGGAAGACACAACACACACACACACACACACAAACACACACAAACACACACACAGTGGTGTGGTCCCATTGTGTGCGTGCCGGCGGCTATATCATCTATTTATAAGAATGAGGTTTGGTGGACTGACAGACCGCTCACTAACCTAGAAACACATTCACCTGAGTCACACACACACACACGCACACACACACACACACACTTTAATTCACTTCTCATACCTTCACAGAGACATAGTTGCTCATAAAAGTACACATAAGGAGGCCCTTGGATGTTTACAGAAATACCCACAGAACTGCAATAATACACACACACACACACACACACACACACACACACACACACACACACACACACACACACACGCTCTATGAATTAGAGCTGAGTTATATTTTAAAAGCGTTATTAGTGCCACCTTGTGAATCGTGATGGATAATTAGCGTATAGATTTCACCTTCATCATTTTAAACAAACGGTACCCGGGAAAAAAAAAACGGATGCGATTGATCTGGGGATGTATCAACAATATTACTCACACACACAAACAAGTCCTCCAACGTTCACCTACGCGTATGTGGGACCTATAAATAAGTGATGTAGGCAGCTGGAGCTCGCTGTTCAAAACACAAACACACACACACACACGTACACACTGGTAAACAAACCCATTTTTGTATATGTAGTACAAATACACCCAAACACACACACAGACAGCTTTTTAACCAGCTTGCAAAGCCTCTCCATCTAAAATAACTGAGGCAGGGCAGGTATAGAAGCTGTCAAGAGATGGATTTGAGGGGAGACGGTGAGGAAAGTAAGATCGAAAAAGAGGGGGGAGAGAGACAGAGAGGCGATGAGGCTCCTGGAGTCCCAGGGGAGGATGGTAGAGGGGGGTCCTGTGCCCAGGGGAAGCCCGAGAGCAAGCTGCGAGAGGCGGGTACCTCCTACCCGCCGCTCCACGTCCCTCCCTTCCCTTCTGGAGGACGGGATCCTGGACAGCCCCTTCTCACAGCTCCTAAACCCCCGATGAGAGGAATACATGCACACACACACACACACACTGAAGAAGAGGAGTCCCCAGGGGAGGAGCAGAGCAGAGCAGAACACCTGGACCTGCCATTAGTGACACACTCAGGGATTAGAGGCACAGACGGCAAGAGAGCTGGAGAGAGAGAATGCACACTGGGATAGACACACACACACACACACACACACACACTATATCCTATCCAGAAAGTAATATGCATAAACATACACAAACACATGCGAGAACGAGGATGGGGAAAAAAAAGATTCTCGTTTTTTCAAAACTCGTTTTTTTATCACGCGTTTGAGTTTAATTCAGAAAAACAGCAGCCGTGCAGCGAGCTCCACAAACACCCCGCATCACTTCTCCTCCGTCGACGCCGCCTCCAGGCGCTGATTCAGAGGCGATCCTGACCTCGATTCTGACTCGGATCTGAAAGTTTCTGTTCTCCTTCAGCGTCTGTACGTGCACCCCGTTAACAAATAGCCGAGCAAAACGCACATTTAGCTGTCAGACGCCGTGCACCACGTCTGACAAAAGCTGTTCTGCGTTAAGGCCTTTTTCTTTTTGTCGTTCCCTCCGGTGCGGAGATCAAGGCGGCGCGTGCTTTCCTGTCCGTTTCATCTCGCACTATTTAATCACACTCGTATTGATTGACTGCGTTCTTTATAAGAGGCCTGACAGCGCTCAGGAACAGCGTGAACTGTGTGTGATTCTCGTGGATGCGCAGCCTTTAATTATACAGTACAGGACGTGTCGTGGACGGTGTTAGGAACTGCACACACACACACACACACACAGAAATACAGGTATATGCAGTCAGTCATCACTTTTGTGCCACCTGGACAGAGTGTGTGTGCGCGCTGTATAATAATTACTCATGTGTTAAACCTTTTACTCCCATGAGGATGACAAAATTACCAGCTGAGGGTCAAGGACAGAGAGAGGGAGACAGAGGGAAAAAGGCGGAGAGGTGATGGAGAGAAAGAAAGAAAGAAAGAGAGGGAGGGAGGTGGAAAACATCAAGAATTTCAGGAAGCACGCACACACACACACGTAAATTCATTAAAAGTGGGAGATCATTGATTATAGAGGCGATTAAACAAGACTAAATCATTTTAACATAACTGCTCTGGGACGTCAGGGGAGAAATGCGAGTAGGCGTGTGTGTGCAGCTAAGTTTGCAGCTTCTAGCTTTTACTTATCAAACTGCACATAGAGAAAGAAAAGAGATGTACATATGCCAACACGAGGTGGCTGAGGGAAGGAGGATTAATCCCCGAGTATCAAGTTCAATGTGACGGTGGAAGGAGGAGAGGTTTGAAAACAAACCGTCCAGAAAAGAGGGCTCCTGTGTGAATTAGAGACCACACACTGGCTGCAACAAAGAGCAGCGCTCAGACACACACAGGGAGGGACGCACAGACAGAGGGAGGAGGAGAAGAAAGGTGGATTTGGTAAGAAAAAAGAGACAGAAGTGTGTGTGTGTGTGTGTGAGAGAGCTGGTGACATGAAACAGATCAAAGGGGGGAGAGGACGGCAGGGCAGAAAGGAGAGAGAGAGAGAGAGAGAGAGAGAGAGAGAGAGAGAGAGAGAGAGAGAGAGAGAGAGAGAGAGAGGCCAGGGGGTCCCGTAATTACAACCTACATCCGCCAAGCTGCGCCATGTGTGACTGTGTGTGTGTGTGTGTGTGTGTGCATAGGTAGTCCAAGCATAGCTGTGGAATGAGTATTTTTAAGGGAAATTGTTGCACACACACACGTGTATATATATATATACACACACACACACGTAGCGCACAACTTTCTTCTTCCCACTGTGACTGCCCAACAGGAAAAAAAAACACACAAAGAGAGATACACACAAATACACACACTTACAGCAACACACACACTCAGATATGCAAACACCTCGCAGAGCAGAAACATGCTTCGTAACGTGTGTGAAGTGGAATAACATATTCCTAATAATGCACAGGTAAAGGTCACAAACACATAAACACACACACACACACACACACACACACACACACAGTGGGGTTGGGAGTGTGTGTGGTGGAGAGGTGCAGATCAATGGAGACCACTGACTGGTCGGTCTCCGCAGCAGAAAAGCGGATTGCTCTGGGACCCAAACTATTGTACAGCACCACACTGACTTCAAACACACACACACACACACACACACACACACACACACACACACACGAGACAAAGTCAGAACATGTGAAAACAGGTGAACTCCACTTCTGTCTCTGCACACACACACACACAGTTAGAGGACACAAACATCAACAACAACAATCATGTGTCCCTCCATCCTTCTCCACTCTCTGTCTTGCTGCACCTCCGTCTAACAGTCTGTGTCATCACACGTGACCGAACCCAGAGCAGAACTTTTCAGTCGGTCAATCATTCACGTGCAAACACACCGGCGCTGCCGTTTCCTCCACCTGCAGCAGATCCATCTCCCCGAGCAAAGTCCTCGCTCCTCCATCCTCTCTCCCTCCATCATCTCTCCCTCCATCATCTCTTCCCAACCCCCTCCCCCCGCTGCGGAGGAGCTAAAGCTAAAAGCACAAGCATGCCCCAAAATTAATTTAAACGGAGGAATTAAATTAAAAGCGAAAGCCTCGGGAGTTTTATTATGTACTAATGTTTGAACCGTTAACTTGGATTGTATTACTAAAATATGAATAATTAAGGACTGGTGGGGGGCTATTATTACATCACGAAAGAGGAAGGAAAACACATGATACTGCTGGAATGGGTTTAGCAGAGACTGATTTAGTCTGTGAGGAGAGGCTGAGCCTGGGAGAGGTGGAGGTAAGTGAGCAGGAAGGACGTTAGCAAAACATTGGGTGATCGGACCGGTACGGCATACTGTGACCGTCCTGAAGGTCCGACTGCTCTGACATGATTTAGAGCAGCAGTCCCCGACCACCGAGCCATGCAGAAGGAATGAATAAAAAAGACATTTTATTGATTAACAGAGTCGGAGTCTCTGTCTGCGCCTCCTGACACCCTCTTGTGTCAAGCACATGATTTGGAAAAAACTAAATTACGGAGCAGACTGGACGAAAGGAAAGCGCTCCAGATGGGTCGGACTCGTCGCTCGGCTCTCACTAATTCAGCGTAATGAGGAGCTGTATTTTTTCATGCCGGTCGTATTTATCCTCCACAGTCTGAGAAAATATTGTCTTACATGAAACCGTCCATGGCAGGAGGTGGAGGTAAAGCACATAAAGTCAGAACCAGTTAGTGTAAAGATCCAGTTACCTAGAGAAGTCATAGCAGTTAATGCATGTGTGCAAACATTCATAACAGCTGCTTATTAATCGAAATATTGTCAAAAGATGCATTTGTTTGATTAAAAAGGTCAACAAAAGGTGACGAAACATGCCCGCAATGTCACATTCTCTTTATTTCAGATACAAATGTAATGATCTACTAATCTCAAAACCTATCGCAATCATAATTCTGTCAAAATAATCACTTTTTTTTAAACGTATCGTGCAGCACTAATTATATTTAATTGTGTCACATCTCGCTGGCTCAGAGGAACAAAGCTGACATGGAAACGGTTCATCACAGCATCGGATCTTTACACCACATCTCCGCATATTAATGTCACAACGGCTGACACTAAAGTCATAATTACAGTCTGTCGCGGGTTCACGGAGATCGGCTCAGAGCCCTTTTGTGTGCGTTTTGTTACACGCTTTAGTGTAAATGCGAGTTTGGTTCAATGTAACACAACACGCATCATTCACGCCCCCGAACATGAAGGATGTAAGTCCTGTCCTGAACACCCTCGTTGTGTGTAGTTCCTCACCGGAAGAGCCGATTCTTTCAACAATAACTCACCAGGAAATCTTCTTTTCTCACATCATCTGTGTAAATCTGGAGCTGTGGGTTGTATGAGCAGCATTTTAAAATCTTTCTTCAATGGAAAATAGGACAGAGGTGTTCCGTGTCACCATGCATGTTCACGTTCATTGTGTGAATATTTAGATTTACACGTTTTTTGTGTTTTTTGAATTTAAAAATGAACCTCTGAGGCTTCCTTTCTATGATGTGTGTCACATTTATTACAAATACACACATCTACATCTCTTTCTGATTGTCTGTCTCTTCCCTAAACACCATCAGCACACACACACACACACACACACACACACACAACCTAAATCTGCTGTCCCACAGCCCTATCTAGCTTTCCTTAACTTTTTCCTCACACCGCCTCTCTTCTATGAGCTTGCGTGTGTGTGTTTGTGTGTGTGTGAGTATTTCTGCAGCGTGTTGCACTGCAGAAATATTAGTCTTCTAGTCGTGTCTCTAATGTGAAGCCCACCTTATCAGCCAGCAAGCAGTAGGCCCCCCTCCGGCCCCCCACCCTCTGCAGCTGTCACTACACCCCTCCACCACCACTACACACACTATTCTCTGAGGACACACTCCCCAACACACACACACGCACCAAATACCCACATACACTCCAAACGCAGGCGCATACAAATCTCTGCACACAAGCCCGAGCAGTTCTTGACTCACACACACAATTTTATCTGCTCATTCGCAGGCCGCATGGCTTGGCAGCCAACAAGGGGGAGAAATATCCACTCACCCTACCACCCAAAACCCCCAAATGCCCTCTACTTGCCACCCATTCCCCCACAGCAAAATCAGCCCTATGGCCACAACTCCATCCTAAGAACAGGAAGAGAGGGAGAGAGAGGGAGAGAGGGGAGCGCAGGATGAAGGCAGGCCACGTAGCAGTGCCTCTTCCTGGGGGAGTTCATTACTCAAGCAGGGTGCTCCCTCTGGCTACCAGCCAGTAGCACTGTTGAGGTAAAGAAGTCAGTCAGCCACAGAACCCCCCGCCTCCATCCACCCCACTTTATTTTAAACCCCCCAACACACACACACACACACAGACACAGAGTGTGGTCTAATACTCCAGTTGAGCTGCTCTCATTAGAGAGGAGAGAAGGTAAAAAGAGAAAAAGAGGGTGACACAGAGGACAGAGGAGCGAATAACATCAGAAAGACGGACACACAGGATGGATGGATGGATGCACAGACAGATGTAGCTGCCACTGAAGTACAACAATCCCATCACCCACTCCCCTCTTCCCCATCACCACCACCTCCACCAGCCATTCTTCATTGTTGTTGTTTGTGTTGTTTATTTGAGCGCCCCATCTTGCCGCGCTCCCCGGCAGGCCTCGCTCTTGACTTATTTAGCAGTGTGTTTTCTATCATATTTGAAAAATGAAGAGCAGATTGGTTAATATTTCAAGACATCCCACATGCACGGGTGAGAGAGACACACACACAAAGACAGAGAGAGAGAGAGAGAGAGACGGGAGGAGAGGAAAGGAGGGAATACGAGGGAGGAATTCTCTTGTTCCTTAACCCCAATTCTAGGATTCATGCTGGGAGCAGAAGCACGCATGAACACACACACACTGGTGCATGCATTTCCCTAAAACTGAGAGAAGCCTACATACAAAATGCTCACTGACAAATGCTGCACACAGACAGACACGCATACCGGCACATACACGGAGAGGAAGATTTCAACCCTTCTTCTACAAGAACACGAGCGTTAGCCGCTCAGGAAACTGTTTCAGTCGGGGAACTCTTATTTTCTAGATGAAACGAAAATGATGTATTATCAATGCATAATGAAGATTAACACGCTTGGTATCTGCCACGACCAAAATATGTAACATGAAGTCGTCATCTCGGCAGTTCATTTGGCCTCATGTCATCCACAGATCAGATTTTAACAAACAAAACGATCAATAGTTTGTGGTGTCGATCAGCTCAGCCGGTAGAGCGTCCACCCCTTTGCTGCATGTCGCCCCCCCGTCTCTCTCTGCCCACGTTCCTGTCACTCTTCAGCTGTCTCTGTCAAAAATAAAGCCTCAAAAAATACCTTTAAAAAAAAAACAATCAATAGTTTGTGTGAGGTATGAATGAAATCTTTTCCCTAAAAACACGACACACACTTTTCTCGACACACGTTTCACCGGCGCACGTGTGAACTCACGTCGAAGTCACGCTCACGCAAGAAATATGCACGCACTCGTGATCAGTTAACAACAACAAAAAAAACACATGTGCACGCACACACACACACACACAAACACACACTTGACAATGGCCCTCCCCTGTGACTTCCCATAGTGCAGTGAATTCCAATCAGGCAGTAAGCAGAACAGCTATTTCTAGGGACAAAGGACAGGGAGAGAGGAGTGAGGAGGGGTGGAAGGAGAGATGGAGAGGAGGGAGGGAGGGAGAGAGGAGGAGGAGGAGGAGAAGGGGGGGAACAAAGGGTTCTGGTAGCACCCAGGGGAGAAGGCCCAGAGCAGCTGACGTCAGTGTGTGTGTGTGTGTGTGTTGGGGTGGGGGTAAATGGGAGTGTGAGAGAGAGAGGCTGGCAGAGTTGGTCTTGCTGCCCCCCCTCCCCTAGGGAGCTCTTGAGGCGGGGAGAGAACAGAGCAGAGCAGGGCTCCCAGCCCCCCCCAACGTAACCAGGGGCCCAGACAGACAGACAGACAGACAGACAGACAGACAGACAGACAGACAGACAGACAGACAGACAGGCTGGCAAAAACAGCCGCTCACTCGCTGGACACATGAACAGTCAGTCGCTCAGTGGGTTTAAGTTCATTTGGACATGAAGTCTGACTGTCTGATGAGCTGAAGAATCTGAACCATCCGTCAGCCGGAGCAGCCTGACAGCACATATACATCCTATATGTGATTTCCCTCTTTGTCTGCTGTGCATCTCACTCCCCTCTTCTGCATCTCCCCTCTCTCTCCCTCTCTGACTCACTCTCCCTTGATCCTCTTCTCCACTCCGCTTCGTCCTTCCCTCCACCCTCCACCCTCCACCCTCCACCCTCCACCCTCCTCCCCTCTCTCCCTCTCTCTCTCCCTGGAGTTGTGCTTTTCTCTGACATTTGGCTGGACAAAGGCGAGTCACACCTGAGCGCTGGGTTAAAACTATTATAGGCCCTCTCCCTGTGGTACACTGCCCTTTGCCACCGCTGTCTGTGACTGAAACTGTGAGTGTGTATGTGCGTGCATGTGTTTATGTGTGTGTGTGTGTGTGTGTGTGCTTGTTCACCTGGGTGTGTGTTTCCATTAAACCTAATGTGTTGTAAGCTGTAATGGTGAATTCCATATGCATACTGTAGGTGTGATTTATAGCTGTTAATAAAAACAAAAATCAGAGGAAGAAGAAGAAAAACATGAAACTATGACCTGACTCATGAGTTATAGCACCTGTACAGGTGTTTAAAGTCATAAAACAGGTGATAGTCTGCAGTCTGAGCTAGTTTCCCCCATACTGAATTGAATATTGTGGATCTGTGACCTAAAATGACACAAGCAAAATGAAAAGGGAATTCATATCCGAGCAAAGGAGTGACGGGAATCAATAACAAAATGTCACGGAAAACAGAAAAGTGACATTTCGTCCAGAGAAAAGTGGAACTCAAACATCTTCGGTAACCTGGGTTAGATCGTAATAGGTCTAATATAAATGAGTATTTTCAGATTAAAGGTCCGGGGTCCATCTTTAAACTACAGTAGCCCAGATGAGACAAACTAAACTAAAAACCTTTTAGTTTCTCTTTGATAACGGTTCGGTGGTACGTGACCTCTCTCGAGTTGTATGTGAAGGAATCTCAGAAATACTCTTCAAAAAGTTTCTAAACATTATAATATCAAAATATTAAGACATTTTCAAATTAAAATAAACTATTATGTGAGCTAAAGTGTCAAAGTGAGATCGTGAATGAATGAAGGTACAAAAACTGCAGGAGTAAAAAACGAATTCTTGAAGTGGTTCTGCTTAAAAAATATCCTGTGTGAACTGACCACAGCTGAATCAAGTCGGTGCTACGCTGCTGCATTTTTCATTCTGGTGGTGCTCGGAGAGTAACAAATATTTTCTGGTACACAGTGTGAAAAGTTCTGCCACTGTCCAGACATACTGTCTTAAATACGAGAATACCTCGACTGGGATCCTGCGTCAACGTCGTCTTAATTTCTAAAGGTAATTATTTAAAAGTTGCAAAATGTTTTTTGGTCAACAAACAGTAAACTGCATGAATCCTCTGTATATATTTATGGGCACCATTAAATGAAGTAACGTAACGTACAAGACGTCGTAAAGGACGAGGAACAGACTGTACATTTCTGCGCCGTGCCCCCTCGGGTCAATGTGCAATAAACTGCTTCATTCAAGATGAACAGAGCTGAGAGAAAACAGCTTAAGTGGAGGACAAAACAGATCTGAAGCATCAAACAGGGTGTGGGAGACAGAGGTGGGGAAAGAGAGGAAGAAAGAGTGGAAAAACAGAGGGAGGGAGACAAACAGGGGCTGCTTAGGGGCCAGTCGCCACAGGGTGTGTGTGTGTGTGTGTGTGTCGATGTGTGCATGCATGTGTGTGTGTGTATGTTTGTGTCTTGGGAGGGCACAGTGGGGGAGTTTGGGGGCATGGAGGAAGGGATCAGAGCTTTGGGGCCAGCTCCACAGGGAACAGAGAAGATGGGGAGAGAATGGAGGGAGGAAGGGTGTGGGGGAAGGGAGACGGAGGGTGGAAGGAAGGGATGTGGTCAGTTTGGAGTTTGAGAACTCGGCAGGGGAGGAGAGGAGAGGAGAGGAGAGGAGAGGAGAGGAGAGGAGAGGAGGAAGTGGACATCGAATAGAAAAGGGAGAGAAAGAGAGGAGGTGCATCAAAAGGCGGGAGGTCACACATTCCACTTGGGAAGAGAGGAAGAAGAAACAAGGAGGGAGAAAGTCCCAGGTGTCAGCAGGAGAGAGGGGAGGAGAGGGGGGAGTAAGAAAAGAAAAGGGGGAGTAGAGGTTCTGGGGGTCCTGGTTGTTGGCAGGGGTGCAGGAATCCAAAGGAATGGCCTGTTCCTCATTATCCAGACACCCCCCTCCACACATACACGGAAGAGGCCCCCACATGGCCCCATGACAGCTCTATCCTAACCCATCCACACACACACACACGACATAAAACACACACATATATATATAAAAACATACTGTACATGCACGTAAACAAAGCTACATCCCACAAACCAACCGACCGGGTTACGTCACGGATACTACGTCCACGTTTTACACTGTTCATGGTGCAAACTGGAGGGATGCTCCCAATCTGCAGCTTGCTGTCACTAACAAGGCTGCTAAACTCACTGCTCACTCTCTGCTACTGTCGCTGCACACACAGCATTCACCTGTGAGCTTCAAGGCTTCCCGTGGAGGCCACTAACTAAGCTGCTGTTTCCTTTGTGCTCTGCCAGAACAAAACCCGTTTGTCTTTTGTCTGCTTGTTTAAAAGGATCACTTAAAACTGATCCGCTATATAATCCCAAATTGAGTGAGGTTAGTCACTGACGTCCTCCCCGTTACGAGGCTTTCAGTATCTTGATGCTCTGGAGGGTCATTAATCACAGTCCCTCCACTTGTTGTTGTGCTTGTTTATCCAACAGATAACCAGTAGGATGCCCCGACATGTCGGTGACAAGATGCTCAAACAGAAACCCAGAAAATGAAAATGCCTCTGAGCTCTACGAGAGAGATCGTTTGACACGTTGATCAGAGGAAGAAATTCCTGGCGAGGAACAATGTTGAGATCCTGCAGAGGGAACACAGTATTTCTACTTTTTATACCCTAATTATCCAGTTCCACGTTGTAATTTGGAGTACGGCGGTGTTCATATCATTAACTGCATAATTAAGCATGCAAAACGGCACCAAGAGCAAAAATCAGTCTTTGGCGTTCGCTGGATTTAATTGGCACAACTTCTTTTGCAGAATCTGGTTCTGTGCTGACTTTAAATGGATCGTCCACAAAATGTATGAAAGTAAAAAAAATAATAAACTCACAATCACTAACATGAGCTCACGGTTTGGAAGTTCAGTTCTGTCCGAGGGCTGTGAAACACCAGATTCATCAAGAGCGTGCTCATGCAGAGACTTTAACAAGCGAGCTGAGATTCCAGACGTCTCGAGCATTTAAAAGACTTTATTTAGAAACGCTCCGCGGCTTCGCATCGTCATAAAAGCGGTCATGTAAGAGTCAGATGTTGAGGTCGGACTGCGGCTATATTTTATTTTCATAAGCGGATAATCTAGACGCGGCTATCAATCATAATTTACAACTTTAGCCCAAGATTATGTCGTAATTTCTTAATTTGTGAGACAAACCGTAAAAAAAGAAGCTGTTGTTTTAAGGCTTTACCCAATAAATTACTTTAATGATCAATTTATTTTCCGTTTGTAATATTTGAGCTGTTTATATGCAAATATATAAATAAATAATCAGCATAAAAAGCAGTTTTTTAAATTATTTTGATGAGAATCACTGGTTTTACAGCCTGAGTGCATCTTAAGTTTAAGTCAGCCACATTTTATTTATTCAAAAATATGTAAATGTATATTTATTTAAGCCGACTGTGTAAACAGTTGATCATTAACACAAACACAATCCTAGTTAGCAGACAGAAGTGGCTGTCTCTTCCTTACACAGCTGACACGGACTGGACTGTCGATGTAGGGGTTTTTCTGTCGCACACACACACACACACACGCTACAATACACTTTCAAATACTGACACACGCACAAATATTTACTCTCTGCGAGAGCTACACACAGGCACACAAGGACAGAGAGAGACGGAGGGATGACAGAGAAGAGGGGAAGAGGGAAGTTACATTTTTAATCGAGTGTTTCTTTTCCTCTGAGCAAAGTAGGGCTGAATACAAGGGGGTTAGCTGGTGCCAACACACACACAACACACTTTCTTGTGTCCTTTGGCAAATTCTTCTTTTTCACTCTTGCATTAAGTAAAGAAAAAAAAAAGGGAAAGGAGTCAAAGTAGGAGGAGGAGGAGGAGGAGAAGGGGGTGAAAGAGGAGGGGGGGAGCAAAAAAAAGAAGGGAAGAGAAGAGAGAGGAGAAGAGAGAAAACGTCCCCGCAGAGTTTTTCTCCCTTCCTGGAGCGAGCGCGAGCCCCTGCAGTGCCGCCTGTGTAATTTCCAGTGGCAGTGAATACAGGTATTAATAAAAGCCCCATGGGGAAGAGCACACAATATAACCCTACATTTTCAGGCATTATGAAAGGACGCCCCCAGGGGTCCTCGGGCTCAAATTTCTGAGATGCAGGCATTGTAAAAAGACGCCCCCGGGGGAGGACCCCGCAATAGAAATCTGCTGAATTCAAAGCATTTCCAGAGCCCTGGTGGGAGCCATTACTCCCACTGGAGGAGGAGAGATTTTTTTTCACCCCTCTCCTCACTCCTTCCAACCGCTCTCTCTCCTTTTTTTTTTTTTTTTTTTTACCAAACATGTGTTGCTGACATGTTGACAGATTGCTCAGTGAGGTGTTTAGGTGCATGCACAAGGCACGTCTGCTGAGACACGAGCTCCCTCACTCCCTCCTCTCTCTCTTTCTCCCTTTCCCCTCTCTCTCTCTCTCTCTCTCTCCCCCCTCCTTCTCTTGCCAGTTCCCAAGTTCCATCCCTCCCTCCCTCCGACTGCAAACCTCTCAGCGCGCCCAAAACTGCTCCCATCCATATTTCATAAAGGAGAAACTAGGCTGAAAGAGAGAGAGACAGAGACAGAGAGAGGATGGAAAGAGTTTAGGCATGAGGGAGAGAGAATGAGAGGGAGAGAGAGGGAGGGAGGGAGGCGAGTGGGGGAGAAAGGACGACAGGAAAAAAAAAAAAAAAAAAGAGGAAAAAGGGAAGATAAAGAGAGACAAAGCGGGATCAAGGGAGGGGAACGGTAGGAGGAGAGGACAGATAAAGAGAAATAGAGCGATGTACAGAGTGGGAGAACTCTGCGGTGAAAAATGAACCCTGTGATGAAAAATGACTTCACAACAACCCTTCTCCGTCTCACCCCCTCCCTGCCATCCCTCCATCCCTCCCCCCCTCTCTCTCTGCATGTTGTACCCCCCTTCCTCCTCCTCTTCTTCTCCTTCTTCTACTGCTCTCCTCTCTCCATCCCTCCCCCCCTACCTCCTCCTCCTCCTCTCTCCTCTGGTGCCGGGCTCCTGCTCTCTCCCTGGAAAACCTGAGCGGCAGCCAGCTGTGTCTTGTGTGTGCGCTGTGCACTTGTATGTATGCCAAGGGCTTAGCACAGGAATCTTCGGGCCACCCCCGGGTACAGAGACAGAGAGAGAGAGAGGGAGGGAGAGAGAGAGGAGGGAAGGAAAGGAAAGGAAAGGAAAGGAGGGGAGGGGAGAAGAGGGGGCACATGGTGATGAAGAGGGCAAAAGGGAGGGAGAGGGGGGGAAGACAGGAGCTGAGAGGGAGTGAACATAAAGGACAAAACTAAAAGCATGATATTTATTTTGTCAATCAATAACAACTACCGGACTGGAAACACACACACACACACACACACACACACTCACACACACAGACAGTCAGCGGCAGGCCAGAGTGCAGGAGGGTGTCTGTAATTTTGTTTCAGATTACACCCCTCCTGCCTCCGCTCTCCCTCTCTTGAAGAAAGTGATCTGTGGTTTTAATAAGAGTCTTGGCCTCGCAGGACTCAGCTGCTATCCTGACGACAGACGCAGCGAGGTGTGTGCAGTGTGTGCAGTGTGTGTGTGTGTGTGAGACAGCGGGTTGCAACAGACGGTGAGAGCTTAGCAGTGGGGCGACGTCCCACGGGGGAGGCAAACCAGTCACCCAAGGGCCCCCTTCTCCACTAACAGACTCCTCCCTGCACCCCCCTCGTGTTTTTCCTCCTCTCTGCACATTATAACTTTCGCCTACACTTTCCAGTGCTCCTCGTCACCTGTCTTCATCACCCCCGTTATTCCTCACGACTCCTTCCCCCTTCTCCCTCCCCTCGCTTCCTCCTCCGTCTCACCCTCCCTCCCAGCTAGACATGCTCCCTGGTAATCTCTCCTCTCCCCCGCTGAGAGAGGAAAGAGAATAGACGAGAGTGCAGCTGTAAGTGCTCAATTAACAGAGACCTCACAAATACCTTCGGAAAGAATACGTGCAGTATCTGGCTGCTTCTTCCCCCTTCCTCCTGCACGCACACACACACACACACACAAACCGTTTTCCACCCTCACCATCTAAGAAGCGACTAGCTGGGTTAATGACTTGCTATTTGTCACTGGCGGCGCCGGTTTCCGCCCCCCCGCCTTGACTGACAGCTCCGTCGTTTACTCGGTGCCTACCTGCTCATCACTTCCTCTTCAAGTGTTTTTTTTTTTCGCCCTTTTGTCGCCTTCTCGCTCACACCAAACATGAGTGTGTGCACACTGGTGACGTGTGTGTGTGTGTGTGAGTGCATGCTTTTATATCCAACTACAATTTCAGTTTTAAAGTGTGTTTAATGCTCTGCACACACATCACATTGACCCAACCTTGGAATGTTGTGGCCGGTAAGATAGCTTTTTGGGATTCCCTCATGGGATGTGTAATGTCTGTGCGTGTTTGTGTGTGTGTGTGTGTGTGTGTGTGTTCATGTGTCAGAGCAGGGCCAGAGAATGTTCTCCATTTGATCTGTAGGAGGTTTTTTTCCGCTCCTCATCTCCTCGGGGAGCCTCTGCTCCACATTCTGACTCCTACTGAGACCCATCGACACTCCCCCGACTCGCACTCTCTGCACATACTGTACACACACACACACACACACAGGATACTGCACCACATGCGCTAAACTATAGACACCAAGTTCATCCAGAGCCTCTAATCCAGGTGGAACGGATCAGAATATCAAGCAGCAGCACAAAACAAAGCGATAGGCTCTTATGCTAAACACGCTGTGTCGTCCAATAGAAATTCAGCATTAAGGCAACGAATCCGAGGATGTACGACAACTACAGCAGCATATAAGTATCAGGTAGACACGCACGCACAAAGTAGAGCCGTCACACTGGCTTAAAGCTGCAGCACAACAACAGAATAACAATGATGCTGTAACAGAAACACGCGATCTCCGCCGCACACACAAAACACACAACCAGCTGAGCAGTCAGGCTCATGCACATTAATGTGGCATTACATTAACCAGATGTGTGGGGTCTGTGGGTATGTGCGTGTTAGAGTGGGTATACACACACTTATGTGTCATTGATCTGTGTGTGGGTGCGTGTGTGTGTGCTTGTGTGTGTGTTTGTCCAATTTCCACTCAAATTAATGGCGCCTCTTTATAGGCCTTCTGCTAGAGTGGCACTGAATTACTTGGTGCTTCACTCTCGCACCTGGGACCCATTCGATGTTATAGCTGCAGCTAGCTGCTAACTTGGGACCCATTTGCTACAACAGTATAGTTAGCATTACAGATACCAGTGGTTTTTTTTTTTTCTGCTGAGAATTTCTGTGCTAACTAACATAATTCTCAAGCCGACACCTGGGACCGACAGATGTACATCAGATATTACTCAATAACTGATCCCTGACGGAGGACGCGTTCACGGGAAACTTTAGGAGAAAATGTTGTTGTCATATAGAAACATGGATGCAGTGTCTGACCCACAGCTTTCTGGAGCGTGGCGGCTCTGGTCGTCTCCTTCTTGGCAGTCCTGCCTCCACTAGCTAATCTAAAAATGGGCAAAGATGAGAAGCCTGGGTGCCCAAACAAGCCCCTTGTAACAGCACCCGCCAGCACGCGTGTGCTTATTTAAGCATAACTTTTCGCCTTAATATAATTTAAGCAGTGAAGTGAAGTAATAATTCAGCCTCAGTACTGTTGAAATTAACTATAGAGGCCAAAACTGTTGTTTGTACCAGGCTGTAAACATGTTTATTTCTGCTGTCTAACATGGGGACTTATGGAGACTGACTCATTCTGGAGGCAGCCTCAAGTGGACGTTTGAGGAACTGCAGTTGTTGGTATTTTTACGCATCGACCTCACTTAAAAAATAACAATCATTATGTCTTTGTTACCTTTGAATGAGCCTGTTAAATCCACAGACTTTGAAGGGACAAACTCTTTTTTTGCTGCCATATTTTGCACATTTTGCATCCATCGAAGCTTCTTCTTCATGCAAGGAAGGAGGCGAGGTTGGCTGCAATCGACAACTACTCCGCTAGATACCACAAGTCCAACACGCAGGTCCTTTAATGCTGCAATTATTTCACACCTACATCGACAAAACATTTCAAATAACTACATCCACTGCGCTGATGTGCTCCACCCGCTCACAGTTCATCAAGAAAGATTAGTCTCTGGGTGTGAATATGTTTTTTTTTTTGTTATAAGACATCATAGCTTGGTACTTCTGGCAAGATGCCCCCCATCTGTCACCCCCAACCAAGATGGCTGATGTCTGAGTTGTTTGGTTTCTGCTCAGGGACAAACACACAAACTACAAAATGCATGAACACATTAAATCTCTCATGCACATCCAGAGTGGCGTGTGTTTATTCCCAGTAGGCTGTGTGTTTTTTGTGTTTGTGTGTGTGTGTGCATGTGTGTGTCCCATGCCCTCCTACCAAATCCCCGGGGGTCTCAACCAGAGAACTTAAAAGGATTCTTTAGTCCATGTGTTTTAATTTAGTCCTCTCCTTAATATTAACCAGAAAGCTGAGCTGCGGTCCCACCACTAACTTCATACACTCTCCTACACATCAGATAAATACACATGTACACAACAACACACACACGAAACCTCTGCACGCAAGTGCACACACATCCCGTCGAGCTGGGGGATTACTCTGCAATCTCAACCACTCTTTCTCCGGGGAAAAACATGTTTTATCATTTCATTTCTTTCTTCTGCACTCCCTCCCTCCCTCCCTCGCTCCCTCCCTCCGCTTTCTCGCTCAGCAACACGTAGCCCTCCCCAGACTCCTGTGCTGAAATCACAGGCCACATCCCGTGCTCTGACAGCAAGCCCGGCGCTTTTGGCGCTGTTATTCCGTGTGTGTGTGTGTGTGTGTGTTTGTGCTCGTTTTCACGTGTGGGTCAGAAAGAGACAAGGCAAAAAAAGACAAGAAGAAAATTTAAAAGCATAAATGAGTTTCTCATTTTGTGTGGTGAGTTATGTCACGGCTTACTCTGAGTTAGTGCAGGATTAAACTGATTCTCCGTTACAGTGGACCCGGGCTAACAAGGCTTAAGAGGAGCTGAAGCCTGAAGCTTTAAATCTTCCATGTTCTGATCTGTGGCATTCCCATTGTTTAAATGTGTTCCCAGTTACTAAATATTATAAACAGACCACCAAGATCCAAATTTTAAAGCTGCACAATGCAAAATCTGACTCTGTCGTCCCAGCTAAGGACGTCGGCGTCGCCTGTCAGCTGTCTCTATCGCTTTATGTCCAAAAATCTTTTGATTCAGGTGAATACAGAAACTCTTTTTCTCAGAAACTAGCTCACAAAATAAACAGAAATCACCATAACACACACACGTAGAGCAGAAATAAAATGCTGCGTTTACACAGTCAATGAACTGTTTCAAGTGGATTGTGATCTGAAGTTATATCCACGTTATTCTTTTAATAAACGCTTCTGATGACTCCTCAGTTGGTAAACTATGAGCAGCTAAGCTGTCCAACGTATTTCCATGTTGAACATCGGCCTGATCGAAGCTATTTTACTATTTCAGATTGAAATCAGGCATCGTGATCCGTCTAATGGACATCAGTCGGTTTGTCGTCTATCCTGTCGTTATCCAAAGTTATCCTCCATCCTACATACATGATGTAATAAACCATCTTTTCATCTGTCAGATAGAAGAGAACATGCACACTTCGGCTATAGTAAAACATCAGAACTCTTTGCTGCAGAATATCTAATAAAAGCAAACTAAACATTCGCATACAAGCATCTGCATGTAAGAGCTGAGGCCGGTGACTCTGGTGGGATTGGATGTCAAGCCAGCAGGTGAATAAGAGGCTGCTGAGGCGGGGGGGGGGTCTTACCATCCACATTACACCGTCTCTGGAAACGCTATCTTTACCAGTTTAAACAAAGCCCTCCGTCCTCCTCTCTCCCTATTTCTTCATCCCTATATCAAAAGTAAACACACAGTCTTGAGCTCTAAGAGGCAGGCAGCCTTGCAGTAAGAAGAAAGTGTGTGTGCATCTTTGTGTGTGTGTGTGTGTGTTGGCTTGTTAAGCGAGCGTTTGGATTAATCTGTAGGAACCAGATGCCCCCGCCGCTTTCCTTTCAGCCCCTCCATTAATTACACCAGTACTAATAACGGCTTTTGTGTGTGTGTGTGTGTGTGTGCACGCACAAGTCTCTCCCTGTGGGACACAACTGAATCCAATAGCTATAGGTATTCAGAAAAAGGAGGGAGGGCCCGAGTCACCCAGGAACCAATAAGCCTGCAACTGTAAGACATGCAACTAAACCAGATCATCAACCTGAACACCGTGCAGCATCTTCAGGGATTGAATCACTTCCTCCTCCTCATATTTTTCCTCGACCTATCATCTTTTTTACCCAAAGGTCAAAGCATAATGTTGAAGAGTGCACGGCCTATCTGCTACCAGTCACAGTCCGTACGATGAGCCTTACCAGCCGGGCAGTGGTTGGTTCTGTGTTCAGTGAGCTCAGCCAGACAGTCGAAGTCCTGTTGACAGTTGTCACAGGTGAAGATGGACTCGTCGTCTAAGTCGTCCTCATGATCTCGCTCGTCGCGCTCGTCGTGCTCCTCTTGTTCTCCGTCCTCGGCGCTGACTGCCTGACCGTCTTTGGGCTCCCTGTCGGACGCCGGGACTTCTGAGGAGACACACGACATATGACCGTTACAGTTACTGGCTGCACGTTTTTCCACGTTATATTCTGCTTTAAAAAATCCTTTATCAATACTTCACATTAAATTTCTCTCAACAGTTGAGCTGTAACTGGATGATCTTTGTTCCCTGATAAAGACGAGACAGCGAGGAGCTAAAACGAATATATCGGATCATAAAACCTACGACAAAATGTATGTTTTGTTTTCATTGACAAGATGAGACTAAAACATAAGTGGTCATGGTTTTTCAAAGACCCACACCCACCCGATCCGTTATGAAAGCCACACCACAACACCCGATCGGCAAAAAATATCCGTTAATCAATGACCTAACCCATTATAGGAGCACGATTGTCAGGACTGAGCGGCGTGGCGCTCTCCAAGGGCCTGAACCTACGAGCTGGGAGCAGCTAGATGCAGTCCAGAGCGCTCTCTTTTCTTTTCTCCTCCGCCCACAGTGCTGCAGTGGTGGGAAGATCTCGGCTAAATGAACAGATGAATTGTTCCAAAGATGTTCTTTATTGTTGAACAGCAGCAAAACAAGTAAGCCTTCATTGTGCGTCTCTTTCTCACGCACACGAACACGCAAGAAAAAGAGAAAATACTTGGACAAAAATGTCATTTCTTCTTTACATTTTATGAGGAAGAAAATCAACATGACGATGTCCTGTATGTCCAACTTGACTGAACTGTATCAAGCATGTGCAGAACATCCCTCCAGCATGTGTGTGTAAACGTGTGTGTCCTCGTAGCAGTGTGTGTGAGAGGGGGACCATTGGAAGGCTGTGTCGGCCCAATCCTCACTGCTCCATTGTGTCTCCATTTTCACACCTTATTATCACATTATAAACGCCGAGGATCCAATACGACTGACACTGAAGACACTGACGAGGAGAGGAGAGGAGAGGAGAGGAGAGGAGAGGAGAGGGAGAAATGAAAAGACTTTAACTTATACGGCTTCAGACGCAGCGGCGAACAACAACAAAATAATTTGATATAAGATGATTAATAACCGCAGAGATGAATGAGCCGCTCTCCTTTGATGAGCAAATGTCGGATCATTGCAGGACTGTTGCGTTGAATTGATTGCTTACAGTTTGCACACCTAATAAATGAGTAAAGTTAAATCTCAGGTACTAAATTTAAGTGTGCAGGACATTACAGAAAATCAATAACCTCCATTACTTTTAATGAAAGATTGACTTCCTTCAGCGTGAGCAGTTACAGGTCAGACAGGATTAAACTAAGTTTGGGCCAGTACCAGCTCCCTAAATCATTTGATTATAATTATTATAATAATAATAACTTTAATCATTTACAAATACAATAATTAATAGAAGATACAGAGATGAAATGTCTGTAAAAATGACTTTTAAGAAGCGATTTAAAGTTCACCGATTCAGCGAGCCTCGTCCCCTCGGGCAGGTCGTTCCAAAGTCGAGGGGTCCTGATGGAAAAGGCGCGGTCACCTCTAGTTTTCAGCGGCGACCTTGGAACAACCAGAAGTGACCCACCCGAGGATCTAAGGCCACGCCCTACATTGTACGGGGGTTAGCGCGCTGGCATTGTAGTTAGGGGCCAGACCCCGACGGGCTTTAAAAAGCGCACAGGAGGCTAAAACTGGTGAAATGTGATGTCGTCTGTTGAAAGCGGTTAGAGGCCGAGCTTCTTTACGAGGGTACGGGGCAGAAAATGTGCTTCACTTTTACGATTCACTTCATTGCGTGGCCAGCGTCAGTGTGTCCGAGCAGGTACGATCACAGATCACAGGTGGCGCGTTTGAGCCAACCACTGTTCGTTCAGCTCCACGACGCTCCGCGTCTTTGCTCAGGGCTAGCGGATGCCCTGGTGGTGGCAACCTCTGCACCTTTGAGCTTCACGACGGAGAAGAAACACATCTGCGAGTCTACGTCATCATTTAAGGCCCAGTGAAATATAACCAAAAGATACTTCGATGAAGGCGAAAGTGAGTGAAGGGAGACAAACTGGGGTCTCCCTCTCTGATTTATTATAGCAGAGGTGTGATGGGAGAGAGGGATGCTGGGAGGTGGGGAACGAGGGATCGAGGTGATTGGGTGTTTGGGGGAGGGGGGGGGCGGTCAGCAGGAGAGGAAGACAGTGATAGAGGGATGGAAGGAGGGATAGATGAAGGGATGGTGAAGAAGAGAGGGAGGGTGTTGGCCATCTGTCCAGTGGTGAGAGCACCGTCTGGCCAGGGAGAGAAAGTGGCCCCTTGGCTGACACAACACATGCACGCACACACACGTACACACACACACAGCACACGTATGTACACAAATATGCATACGTATGGAAAAACACACAGATGCGCACACAGCGGAGGCAGCACACACACACAAACGTGCGTTTGAGCGGCGACAATAATATTTGCCGCCATAGTGGAATAAATACATGTTTATCTGCCCTCCATCATGTTTCAAACAGACACATTATTTTTTAAAAAGTTGTCCACATACTCCACTTTTAGGTTTTTAATCAAACACGCGATTCAAGTCGACTTTCCTAAATTTTATTAATGCAGGAATTAAACTTCTAATCTGAGGTGTGTGCAAACATCTTATCGGCTCAAGTTTGGGAAAATGCCTTCACACTAAACGGACGGTGCGTCATCCTTCAGCCCAAACATGCTGCTGAAGCCACAGAGGAGTCAGACTGGCCCTCAGAACAAACAGGACACGAAGGTGCCTGCAGCACGAGCCAGGCGGAGCGTCAGCGGAGAAGAATTTAAAACCTGGTGACAGGTTCAAGAAGTTACTGCATGCAAAGGATGTGCAATAAAGTATTAAATAAAACAGATTCCACTGCTGTGACCGACATATTACTGTGTGTAAAAAGACCCTTTACTAAAGTCTTAGAAGGAACGCAGTCTGATTAAATTTGATTCATTGTTGTCCATTTGTTTTGCTCTCTGAAGCACTTTACGATTTGTGCTTGGACAAGTGCTGCATAAATATAGAAAGGAATGTTGTTTTTCTTGATATTTGATTCAGGATTTGAGAAACTTTGACATTTGTATCACTCTCAAATCAAAAATACAGATGTAACACCTTTATAAAATCTCTTTTTGATCACCCCTTGGAAGTACAAAACAATGAAAACTTGCATGAGTATAAATGATCTCAAGAGCGGCGAAAGATAAATTTCCACCCTTCAAATATGCGTGCAGCATTCACGTTAAACTATATTCTTTTAATCTTTAGTCTGAAGCAGCTCAAACAACAACACAAAATAAATGCTGGGTGTTTTTTTCTCTACAGTTTTTCGTGCCTTTCAAAAAAAGACACACACACACACACACAATCCCCAGGGTGCACTGATGCCAGAGGTGAGGGCAGTGCCAACTCCAGCGCATGCCAACACAACCTGCTGTCATAGCAACAGAGGGAGGAGCCAGATGAAACCTCTCCATCTTCCACCTCTCCGCGCTCACCTCTCCCTTCGTTTCTCTTTAAATATTTTAGTTGTGTTTTTTTTTTTCTTGCCTGCTCGTCCTTTTATTTTACAATCAATCACCGTGAGTGGGATGAAGAGAGTGATACACGGGTGGAGGAAGGGAGGGATGAGAGAGGCTAACACAGCTGGTGGTGTTTCTATTTGTATATGGGCTCTGTATGGTCTCACCAGGGATCCAGAGTAGATGGGGGGCCTAGCACTAAAGTACTAGCTCCGACCGGCTACTGTAACTGTTATGATCATTACAGCTCGCAAACTGTGGAAACAGACCTCCTGGCCGGGCTGCAGTGTGTCTGCCAATTTGTGTGCGTTTGCGTTTGTGTGCCGAGAAGCCGTGACGCTAAGCGTCTCGGTACAAAGGAGGAGCAGGGAAAGTACGCGCTCAGTGAGTCGCTACCAAGAAGTGCAGGTGCTGCAAATAAATAAACGTGTCCTTCTTTCTTTCCACACCGAGCCGGCGTTTGTTACGTCCAAACTGAGCTTTGTGGAAAGAGTAAGGCTGAAGGCGCCTGATCACGCTGTGAAGAAGTGATGACGCTCGGACGCAGGAGAAGAAGCCAGAGTGTGCTCGTTTTATAGTGCTTTCGTTGGCATCACAGGGCGACAGAGCGGGGATTACTGTCGCATTTATGACCCACAATCAGATCAGTTTTATACTCCTGCAGATGCAGAAATGTTCGTCAGTCCGACAGGAAAGTTTTTAAAACCACCTGAAACTGCTGACTTAAACACGCTTTTACAAATCAAATCATCCGTCTTGCTCACGTTTCTCTTATTTTTCACAAAACGTTTAGTTTCTCTGTTTGCTACAGCGACCCCACCCCCACCCAACCACACCAGAAAGAAGCAGCAGGCCTACTTAATGAAAGCAGGCAACTCCCATGGGTGCTTAGGGTGCAGAGGGCTGTGTGTGTGTGTGTGTGTGTGTGTGTGCTGGGGTATTGATTGAATAGTACGACAGTGGTCCCCAGCAAATAGCATTTGAGCACCATCCACTCGCAGTGTCTCTTTCTGCCACACACAAAAACACGCACACATACACACATGCATGTCAGCAGGATATAGCTATAGTCACTCACACACACACACACACGCAAGCTCTACAGAGAACCATTATCTCTGAGTCACAGACTGTCCCTATGCCAGGAATAACTGCACATTCTCTCACACACACACACACAAACACACACAGCATCCAATCCCGAGCCCAGACACCCCGTTACATTCTTACGTCATCCACAGAGACACACAATAAGTCAAAAATCACGTTTCTGCACTTAAAACTACAGAAAATCTGAAAACGTCGACGTGAACACTAATGTTCTTAATTGCAGCGTACGTTTCGCACGATGGCCCGTCTGCTCGTCCTCCAGTCACGGCGCCCGGCTGATTTTTATTCCAGCCATATAATGAAGGACTGGATCACACCTGGGACGCACGCGAGCTGGTGGGAAAGAAAAGCAGCTGTGCTCCGCGACCTAAAGACGAGGACTGGAAACCGTCGTTTGTTTGCGGGAGACACGTGAGTGCACGTGCAGGAAAAGAAACGTGCAACACGGAGTGTCAGTGTCAATATGGCAGAAAAACTATGAACACAGACGAAATATTTAAATAAGTGGCATCACTCGCACATTACATCAATGGATTAAAAAGTATATCACAGCTGCAGCATCTTCATTCCTCATTATACATCTACGAAGGTCTGAACAACAAATGTTAGTGTAGTTCAAACATCGGCGCTGTCTAACTTTTCATGATTTGAACGTTTTTCTACATAAATAAATAAAATGTGAATATTCTCTTTCATCCACGGTCAACATTTAGACTCTTACTGACCGATGAAAAGATTTAGGACAGATAGAAAGAGGTTAGCTTGGGATAAATGACAGTTTGAGTAAGTTAAGTTAAGTTTAGACGATGAAGATAACTTACATTTTAATAATTAGCCTTTGCTTTAAATAGTTTACCATCTGAGGTGGACAGAAACAGTTCGGAAACACCCGCACATCATTACAGCAGAACAATCCAAGTCATTTAAAATATTAACATGCTTATATTTAAACATTGCAGTGTTTATTTTGTGAGCTAGTTTCAACATATATTTACAGATATTAATTTGTAAATCTTAGTTTTATGTTTACCTCGTCAGGCTCTTTGTGTAATTGTTGCATTTATTGTTTGTATGAGTCTGTATCTGTTAACCTTTTCAAAGCTCAGTGTCTGATCAGAATTCATTCAGGTTGCTTGTTTTATATTGTTGCTTGTTTTTATATTATTCTAAAGGTGCTTTTATTCTGAAATCTCGTTCGGCTGCTTTCGCGTGTGGCTGATGACGTCGGTACGAGCTCTCATACTGAAGATAACTCTGAAGACAATCCCTTTTTTCTAGCGTGCAGTCAACATTTAGTTTTTAAGGTGGATTTGGAGAGAGAAGCTTCAAATAAACCCGTATACTCTTTTGGCTGTGTGCACACGTCTGTCTGTGCATGTGCATTGAGGGCAACGTATAACTGGAGTCAAATCTGCATGTGAGCACATACCTGTCCAATAAAAGTGATTCTAATGAATTCACGGATAACGAACCGGCCGTGGTGACATTCCACAGGAAGTCATGATGTATATTACGGACTATTTTTAAGATGCGGGCGTCTGCGTATGACAGCATGCGACATCAGGCTGGGACGTGCAGGGAAGATGTTTTTTTTTTTTACACCGCTCTCGAGTCTCTGGAGGCAAAGTAATAAGCAATATTCTTGGATGTACCCACCAGCCTCAGTAACCCGAGGACAATGGGCTGTTTATTAACAGATAAAAATATAAATATATAAATGGATACCTCTGGAATAATGAGGTCACTTTGCATATCTGCAGGAAAAGATATATGCAGGTGGTGTGTCTGTGTGTGTGTGTGGTGCACTGATGCATGTGTGCGTGTGTGTGTGTGTGTGTGTGTGTTTGTGCGCACCCTGGGTAATTAGATAAAGAGAAGTGAATTAGCAGAGTCCACAGTGCAGAATGATGTTACACAGCCCAACCACGCCTAACTGAGACCCACTAATCACCACTCGTTAGGCTCACAGAAGAGTGCGTGTGGATGTTTGTGTGCGTCTGTAGCACTGGTGTGGTTGTGTGTGTGTGTGTGTGTGTTCTCTCATTACCCATGTTAAAATGAGTTCATTGATGTAATTAGGGAGCTAAATGATAATAAGTCCTATAAACATACTGGATGGGAAAGACATGAGATGTTTTGTCCCCTTCTCTCGTCAAAACAAAAAAAGATTGGCTCCATACGCGATGGATGCGCTCCATCCCACAGTCTGACTTTGGTTTCATGGCACTGTCGTGAGCTGTTGCCAAAGTAAGCGAGTGGAGACACAAACTGCAACGGCAAAAAAATCAAACACACCAGTCAGCATGACCACCGTACATCTCTATATATCCTGTGGGAAGAAAACTGGGGAACTAATGAACTCTGGGAAATGTTCCTGAACTGCCTCGGGGTGATAGAAGTGCACTGAAAGAGAGTGCCAGAGCTGGAGGGCGAGTTAAAGGAGAATAAAACATACTGTAATACTGCAAAGGTAAGGTAGTTATTCAAGTGTTAGATTTGGCAGCCAGGAGCTGGGACTGTGGCCTGTCTGGGACACACTCGGCAGCTCAGAGAGATGTATATCTGACAGGCCAAGCATGCACGCACACACACACACACACACACACACATCTATGCCTGTCTGAGCCTAAAACAGGCATCAAAAAGGTTTGGGGCGTGTGTGTGTGGAGCTTCCAGCAGAATGTTTAGAAACCAAACAGTCTCGACACAAGGCCTTCATTCTGCTACACATCGCCCTCCACACTGGACCAGGATTCACAGGCACCTGGCTGGGCACCATTAGCCTCTACAGCGGGGCTGTGAACCAGCCGCGAGGTTAAGAAATCAGACCTGCATCGCTGCACTGCACCTCCAGTCGTTTCTCGCTGAGGCGAAACATCGACACAATCCAAAATTTTGTACAAAAAGTCACTCAGTCGAGGGCTAGTCTCTCTGAGTTTATGAACTGTCATGACTCCAGCTGCATTTCTAGTTGTGAGGACAAATTAAAAATTGGATTTCTGGCCTCTGACGTCTTGTTTAAGTATCGTCCGGTCGAGAGGTGAAGCAGCAGGAGACGATAGGATTCTACTTCATTCGTCGTGTCCCTGTCGAATGTGGCCTCCATTCTTTAGGTTTTTATACAGATTTTTTTTCTTAATTTGAAATGTTAAATGATTCGGGTCGCCGGTCAGCTCAGTAGGTAGAGTTTGCGCCCCCAGGACAAAGGCTCAGTCGGGTTACGGTTTGAATCCGACCTGAGGGCTTCCCCTTCTCTCTCTCTCTCTCTCTCTTCCTAAAAAGCCTAAAAAGCTCCCAAAATATATCTAATATATAAAATAGAAATGTGATCTCCATTGGATTTAACAAATAATACTGTGCTTGTTGTGCGTGATCTCTGTTGTGATTTTATATCCTGTATGTGTGCGTCTGTTAAAGCACTTTGCAAACTCTAAACTGCTCTATAAATAAAGTTATTATCATTATTATGATAAATTACCACTGAAGCTCAAATGGTCGTTTTTTTTTTGGTTTGTCTGGACTTTTATTTAAGTAACCGCGGGGACGTCTTGACAAATGCCAAAGCTGTTTTTTACGCAGCGAGTGTAGTTTTTATAAAGCCTGGTAATGAACTTAGTGTTAGTTGTGCCGATTCATTCTTCGTGTGTGGCTCATCGCGGCCAGCTGTGTGAAGCAGACAGATATTTCACCGCTGGCGACGTAACATCGTGTCAGTTGTTTAATAAAAAGCCGCCACGCGTTCCCGCCTCAGTTTAAACCGTGTCACGGTGAGACGGCGCCACGGGTCACGCGCTCGGCGCCATGATGCACCTATCCGAGCTCGGAAGCGGCTGCACACAAAGAACGGTCACATTTGGCACAGAGCACACACACTCAAACACACGCTGACACACACCGAACAGGTGCAGCTGGACACAACAACACAGGCCTGCTCCCTGTCTCTCAGGAGAACGACTCCCCTCCACCGACACCTCCCCCCCCTCTCTGTTTGTGAGTGTGTGCATGTGGGTGTGTGTTAGGTGGCTATATAAAGAAGTCATCTCTCCTCACCTCCCTCCCCTCTGCCTCCCACCTCATGTTCTTCCCCCAAAACGCCAGAGCCTGTATGTGCATATGTGTGTGTGTGTGTGTGTTTTCACAATACAAGGCCCCCCTAGCCTCCCGGGAGGAGATCTGCTGAGCCACAGAGTACCAGTTACACACAGATACACACCTACATACACACACACACCTACACACACACACAAATATACACAAACCCCTGGGACATGCTGCGGCAAGGGAGAGCAGCACCCAACACCAATGTCTGGAAACAGGATGATGAAAGAGCCACTCACGTCATGGAAGGTAACAGAAACAACAAACACACACACACATACACACACACACACCAGCAAGACGTGCAATGCACAGACCCACACAGATCGGCAGAAAAGCAGACTTTGACAGCTGCTCACTTATTTGAATTTTTGGTGCACACACACACAAACAAAGGGCTTAAATGGTGCAATACAGACAAAAACACAGATGCACTGTGCGCTGTCACAAGCAGCAATAATAGTTCACACACACACACACACACACACACATATACACAGGAACTGTTTTCCTGTGGTAGCCTTGGGGAAATTAAAACTACATTATGGACCTCCAGAGGGTAGTGGTGAAGGAGGGATAGAGGAAGAGGAAAGGAGAGAGAGAGGAAGCAAGGATGGAGGGAGAGAGAGAGGGAGATGTTGTCCTGTTTTTCTCAGCTCTGGCCATCATGAAGATATTACAATGAAGCAGGAGAATACTGCACACTCTTCCTCTTCCTCTCTCATTTCCCAACATTCCTCGCACTCTCTCAGACCGCGTTAATGTCGCCTCCGATCGAGCAGAATTTAAGATTTAACTCATTTAACGTCCATTCGTCTTTGCACAAATGCACGTCGTCCCGTGAATCAGGGCTGTTTTCAATTCAAAACATCTTGTTTCTATATTTGTGTGATCAACATGTTTATTCTATTATGTTTTTCCCCTTTTTTTGAAGAACATTTTGCTATTCATTTACAAATAAATCAACCAAACCTCTGGAGAGGATGTTGGGCAAAAACCAGGGTCAAAGAGCATCAACCTCTGACTACTGCAATGACCTACATTAGTTTTCTGACATAAATTAACAGATTTTAAATCTTGTTGATTCTACGCTGTCTCTGTCATTCATACGTCTGGGCTCCGGGTCGGGTACGAATGTCGCACACCACCAACTATTTCACTTTTGGTGAAACTGGATCATATTTTATGGAGAAAATGTTTTCTGGTTTTCCCTCTGATGTCCTCCGGCTGCTCCGCCTCAACTCTCTGTGATTTACAGAGTTTATGATGGACAGTGAAGTGAACTGTAGCTGCTGTTAGCTCGTGTCAGCTCAGTTCGTTAGCCGGGCTGGTCAGACTGTGAGCTCAGAGCACCGGGGGAGTGTTAGTGTTTGTACCCCGGGCGTTTTGGACGAAGAAGAAGAAAAGGATGTTTACAGGGAATGCCAGTGTCATGCCAGAACCTGAGCTGTGCAAACGGCTCAGCAGCCTCTAAGGACATAACGACAGAGGTGAAAAGACTGACAAGGATGTTGACAGAGGAAGCTAAGAAGAGAAAGAGTAAATCTGGGACTGACTTTTAGTGGCTGGTGAGAACTACTCAAAGTAATATTAGCTAGCTGCTATGCCTTGTGTTTAGCTGTTAGCAAAGTTGTCCATTCAGCACACAGTGTATTTTCACCTGTAGTAGGATTTAAACAAATGTTCTGTGTTGCTACAACAAAGGAAATGTCTGCAACACACACACACACACAGTGTGTGCACAGCACATTTGTATTACATGTTACACTAATTGCATTAGCATAAACTGAATTGTTCCAGCTATGTTCTAACATAGACAAACACACTTTCTGACACCTGATAGGCGGAGGAAACATTTCTGGTCGGTCAGTCATGTACATGCACGCACACACACACTCACTCACACACACACGCATGCACGCATTCACGCCGTACTTAAGCTGTGAATAACAATAATGCAGTAAGGTCTCGCTTTCTCAGTTTCAGCTTGGGGACCTGACAAACCTTTTCCATGATGACTCACTGGCTCTTTCTGTATGTGACTCTGTGTGTATGTTGTCCAAGAGAAACAGCAGTGTGTGTGTGTGTAGTCTATAGTAGACTAGTCAGACAATAATTGAGAAAAACAAGACTCTGGAGAGACGAGAGGAGGATTTCATCACAGACACACATTCCTCTAAAGTGCACTCCTGCTGGTCGGACATGTGTCTCACTCCTACCTGGTTTTGTTCTCCTACATGAGACTGAACACAAAGTGAAGTCCGAGACTCTTTTAAAGCAGAGCCACTTCGTCGCTACCTGCCCTTCACAACACTCTCTCTCATTTCCTTGCTCTATCCTTGGCAGTGTCTCCTTTTCGTCTTCCAGCGCACTGGGGGACCAAGAGAGGAAGGGGACAAGCTGCTTTCCTGTCCCACCAAGCGGTGGCATGGGCGAAAAAAAGGGAAAGAGAGACAGAGAGGGTGTTGCGGCACCTTTGGCCTCTGAGGCGTCCTCTCCGGGGCGGTAGAGGGAAAAACGATGGAGGAAAGGAAAGGAGGAGATGTGGAAAGGGTGGGTGGAGGGGGAGAATAGGTTGGCTCCATGCTTATTCCCCTCCGAGTCACCCTCCCACCTCCCTCCGCCTTCCCTCCCGCGGGTCTTTCCAAACTCAACACACATTTTCCAGAAAGAGAGAGACAGACACAGGAAAAAAAAAGGGGGAGTTGAGAAAGGACAGAGGAGGGGTGAAAGTTTGTGAATTTAACAGCAGGATGGGAAGGTATATTTCTCCATTTTCTCGCTCTCTCCGTCTCTTTCTCACCCTGTCCTTGTCAACACCATCTCCCAGGGAGTAAAGGAAACAAGGCCTTTTGTCTTTGTGATCTGCTTGAATAAGGAATAGGAAGCACTTCTCTCTCACACACACACACTTCTTCTAATATGCACACAGATAAAAAGGTAAAAAGGAGGAGGAGAGGGAGTGACAGACGGTGGGAAAGAAGGCAGGAAGAGACGGGCGTGCAGAGAAAAAGTGATGTCGAGAATGCCGGGACGGGGAATTGACGGTAAAATCCAAATTGAAAGAGTGGCTGAGTAAGGGAATATGGGACAGTGTGCTTTTATGGGAGGAAGAGTGTGAGATAGGTGTGTGTGTGTGTGAGTGAGTGAGAGTGTGTGTGTGTGTCATGGGACTCTAGCTTCCTGCAGGAACTGACACACACAGCAGTTCTAGCAAGCCACCCAGGACCTCAGTCAGCACCCCCCCCTCCACCCCTTTAACATGCACACACACACACATATACACACACACCTACACAGACACAGCGCCCCCGGAGGAGAGTTAACACAGGTCTGCTGAGGAAGAGGGAGGAGGGGGCAAAGGATGGGAGGGTTCAGTACGTCATAGACACCCCAAGGGTCATACTTTCCTATCCTTCTATCCCTGCAGAGCTGAATGGAAGAGGAGAGGCAGAGAGAGGGAGAGAGAGATAACTGCGTATTTACCACATTCAGCAGTATCTTATTTCTCTGTTGGGATCTTAGTCAAGGGAAGTGTTTAACTGTTCTCTGATAGGCTGCAAACCAGAGCACAAAATCCAGCTACGGCTCACAAACACCTCCAAGTGTTTGCAATGGTTTGGAGAACCGTGCTTAAGCCGAGCTGGGACATGAGTAAGCAGGCCGAGCCAGAACGACACACCGATAAAACTGTAACTGGTAGAAAAGGAAGTTCCCAAATTCGACGTCTACTAAGACACAGTCGTGTCATTCGAGTTGTAATGATTAGTCGACTGAGCGATTAAACAATCACCAACTCTCTCGTTCGCTTTGTTAGCTGTGACCTCAGAGCACTGGGGGAGTGTTAGTGATTGTACCACAGGCGTTTTTAACCGCGTTTTCAGGCGCAGTGCGCAGAAGTGGGGCAACTGTCGTGCCAGAACAGGAGCTAGCAAAACTGTTGACCTGCCACACATTTTACACGCACCCAAAGCCTTCTCTCATTTGTCCTTCGTTGAACGGGCATGTTTTGCCTGTTAATTTACAATAAAAACATCCAGTCGGTCCCTATAACTGCAATCCTTCTGTCTAGACACAGAATCTTTATTGTTTTACATTTCATACATGAACTTCAGAGGGCAGTCGGTTCAGTTTTTCCTTTTCCCGTCAAGGCAAAAAGGGCAACTGAGGATAATTTTAAATTTCCATCTCTGGGAGGGAACGAGCAAAAGAGAGAGAGAGATAGAATGAAAGAAAGTAGATAGAAGAGGGTAGGGAGAGGGAGAGAAGTTGGTTTGGAGAAACCGCAAGGAAAAACAAAATCCAAGAAAAGAACAAAAAGAAAAGAAAAGCCCTACCATCTCTCTGACTTCCTCCCAGGATATCACCAGACCACAGAGAGTAGTCAAAAAGCACACAAATCTCTCTCTTGTCCCCCCCTCCACCCATCTCTCTCTCCCTCCATATCCCCTTTGTCATCTTTCTTTCCATTCAGCCCGACTCCTGAGACCATCAAGAGCTCCGTCTATTTCTACATCTCCCTCTCTTCGAATCTCCTCTTTTTCTCTCTCCTATATGGGTTTTCCTCTCCTAATACGTCCACCACCAATCCCTCCATCCTAATTCTATCTACGCTCACTTCATCTCTCCGTCTTTTCCTCCTCTCTCTCTCTCTCTCCTTGATATCCCCTCTGAGCAGGCCATTATAAACCATGTGGAATTGATATTACAAATTGTGTGTGTCTGTGAGAGTTTCTGTGTGTGAGAGATGCATAGGTTTAAACTTCTCATGTGGATCTGACAGCCCGCTGGATCTCCATTACATTATCAGTGTGTGTGTGTGTGTGTGTGTGTGTACACACTAACCTGTCTGGACAGTTGATTCATCCCAGGTCCCACCACACTCCGAAGACTCCCCTTCTTCTACCGCTGAGGAGAAAGCAAGAGGGAGAGGAAGACGGATTAAAATGAAGTCAGAATACAGAGCCCCAAATCACAATGAAAGATTTGGGCAATCTCATTTCCAGCTGTTAATCAAACTATTAATGGTCTAAATCACTCATTCTTTTAACATGCCAAGCATGAACTGGCCCCAGAAACTCGACTGTGAGGACAAAACAAGCTACCTGATGACGTCAACGTGGGTTTTAGGTAATTCCGATGGGTGTTTTTTCACTAAATTGTAACATTTAATACATCAGACAAATAAATCCAGAGCCCCTGATCTGGAAGGAACTGTTAGGACGTTCCACCAACGGGAAACAACAGACGAGAAAACGTGGATCGCCCTGAGCGTACGGGTGGCAGAGCCAGGCGTCGCTCATTGGAGGAACACAGCGGTGTGGAGCTACAGGTAGCCAGTGGAGATCAATGAGGCGACATGATTAGAGAAGGTCAGTTGGGTCATCGATCATGACTCCAAAGTTTCTCGCAGTT
Source organism: Nibea coibor (assembly GCA_023373845.1). Taxonomy (NCBI): domain Eukaryota; kingdom Metazoa; phylum Chordata; class Actinopteri; family Sciaenidae; genus Nibea; species Nibea coibor. Next base: position 9,595,095 of record CM041722.1, on the reverse strand, counting down.
TCCACTAGACTTCTTGACTGAGTTGGTTCTCTAAATTTGTGTTTGTTCGCTTTTGTCTCCACAACTTGGGCTTCAAAGTTCAAGCACTCCCTACAAACCGTGAACACTCCTTTAGTGTTTGTTTTATTGGAGGGTTACGGAGTCTGCACGCTTCGACCTCTGCAAATGTTTATCCTCTGTAAACATGTTCTTTAACACCTCTAAAAATAGACGAGGGAAGCAACACACACGCAGGTATTGACGATGACAAGGTCCTGAGATCCCTCTGAGACACGCACGCAGAGCTGATCAGAGCTGGAATGTGACACAGACTTCCTGGGTACAACAGGAAGGAGGGAAGTACAGCTGGCACACAAACAGGAAATGGCTGGAGCCACCGCACAATGGGGCTTCCTGTACATCCCCTCCCCGACGCACAACTCCTCACTTCTCACTTACTCGCCTCCCCATCTCTGATCTCTCAAAATCCAGAGTTCTCATCCTGCTCTCTCCGGCGACACAACCCTCCCACCCCTCCGTACGTCTCCTCATATTCCTCACTCCACATCCTCATCAGCTCCCTGTGGGCCCACCTCATCCTCACTTTAAGCCAAAAGCTCAAATGAAAACAAGAAGTTATAAATCAGTGAAGTGTTCCTTCTCAAAGAAAAACAAACTGTTGAGCCGTTTCTTGTTTCAGTTATCTTCATGTGTTAACTGCACACACTCAAATATACTCCGCAGTGTCTGGTAGCTAAACATGTGTGTTCAGTTCTTCCTGGTAGTAATGAACACTCTGTCAAACAAACTTTAGGCTTGTTCATTTGTTTCAGCGAGCCATTTCTAACACCTTGTTATATCTGCACAGACCTGCTGTCGGCATCCACCTTATGAAAGCAACCGATTACAATTAAAAATATTCCACAGAAGATTGACTAATATTCCTTTAAATAGCCATACAAATGAATAAAGGGGAACAATTTGCTGTCAAAGAATCCTTCTCCATGAACTGTTGTGGTCACTTTTAATGCAGTTTATGCCGCTTTTGCACGTACAGCCTTGTTCCTTTAGCGAAGATAAATATAATCATTTTTAATACCCTCTGAACAATTTACAAGATTTCCACTCTAGAATCTTTTAATTTTATAAAATAACTGCAACTAAAAACACGATTTATTAGCATAAGAATTTATTCATCAACGGTCCATGAAAACAGAGTTTCTACTGAAACTTTCTGCTCAATCTTCCATGAATCTTCCATGGCAGGCTATGTTGTGAAAGCCTTGAAAACATCAACGTTTCTTGGGTTATCACCAGGCAGGCAGGCTAACGTTAGCACCCGCCCAAAAAAAAAGAGATGCTGAGGTACCTTATGTGCTCGTGCTGTGTCTTCAAACACACACTGATGCCTGTGTTGCCATCCGTTCATAGCGCACTGACCCTGACTGACTTCCCCTCCTCAAAACCTCAAAGAAACAAACCTGGGATCAGGACTTGGATCAAGTCTGGAATCTCCCTTCGAGTATCTGGAGCTGGTTCTAAGGGCCAGATGTGGACCACAGTGTGCTAATAACGGACTAATGGATCCCTGGATAAACACATATGCATGCACAGTACACAGCACACACAGACGTTATGCACTCGAGACAGACCCACACAAGATTCTGACTTGAAGGCTGTGCATCTGCCTGAACAGAACCCGGCGCGGATAGAGACCTCCCACCACGACTAACATGTCTGCCAAACAAAGCAGACAGAAACAGATGAGAGAAGGTATGGGAAGAGAAAAACAGAAGAAAATACAAATCAAATCTAATAAAAAAAGGGATTTTCCTGCAGAGCACCCATGGCATATTTCCCCATGTTTTGGGTTGCATGATACTATGAGTAATGCCTGCAGAGTCTGTCATAAAATGCAATGCAAATATAGGTCAGTGCATTTATTTACAAATAGAAAAATGCAGAAATATGAAACCACGTTTCCAATCCGATCCGCTTTTTATGGCACATCACCTGTTTCACAGCACAAAGCACATCTCAGCCCCCTGACAACAACATTATGCCGTCTCTATTGATGTTACGATGGGAAGGAGAATCTTCTGGAACCTACATAAAAGGAGGGATCTGTATCACTTATGGACAGAGGTCTAAATCAAAGGTTTCACTTTCTGACAAGTCGTGTTCCCCCGCTGTGACCGCACTCTGCTTGAACCAGACTTCCCTGGTCTTCTCTCTCTTTCTTTCTTTTCCCCGACAAGTAAAAAATCAGGATGAAATCACGTTCTTTTGATAGTTGATGAAGAAGTTTTTGGTTGTTACACAAGGACCTAGAAGCACTGGTAAACTCTGCCTCTGATAAAAGCCCGTTTTTCCTGATAAGGCCGTGGGGAATACAGCGCGTTTCATTAGCCAAGCACACATAGCTTTATTTAGATTCCCCTATCCTCCCTCTGTCCCCCCTCAGAGACACAAACACACAGTTACTGTGAACCCTGCACACACCAGGGGGTCGGTGGGGGGAGGTGGATGTGTGGGAAGGGTTGAGCATGCTTGCACATACTGTAAGAGGAAGACGAGGGGGGAGTTCAATTGGATGTTTGAGTGTGTGTAAGAAAGAGTGTGTGTGCATTTAAGGTATCCGATGAATGTGTCGCTCCACAAGTGTGTGTTCTCTGCCCTTAGTACATCTCACGTTCCTTCACACTTAAACTCCAGTTTAAAAAAATAAATTAAAATAAATTAAGCCGATTAACTACGACCAGAGTTCACAGCGTTTTTTAAAAAACGGTCAAATGACCGTAAAATTAAAAGTAAAATAAGATGATTCAAATAAAAGTCAAAAAGTCATTTTCTCTGAATTATTACGATCAAACACCTTCGATATATTTGTATATAATGAGTCACATGTTTAATCACATAATTGTCGTCATTTTACATAAATCTGCATGTAATTTAAGAAACAGAAAAATACTGTAAACATTATTTTGTGATTTTACTGTACAAAAATTAGGTAATGTGTCATTATTGGCATAATACTTGAACAGTTTGGTTGCTAATTTACAGATAATGTCTGTTTTTACACAACCTTTAAAAAAAACAGAAAACTACCGTAAAACTTCCATAAATTTACTGTTTTCTGTTTTCTGTTTTTTAGACTTTAGGTTATCATTTCTCAGCACAGGAAGCTAATAGGAGTTTTGCAGGCCACATTTTGAAGCTGCCCGTTTGTAGGTAAAAGTTTTCTTTTATCTTTAGGATGATATCTGATGTGATTCAATCGGTCACAAAGCTGCTCCTGCTCGGGAACGCTGTTCTGTTTAGCTCCGACAAAAAGTTCAAGATATAAAGTCTGTGCCTGGTGCATCCACAATTTATTAGCCCCACCTGCGCTCGGTCCTTTGGTGTGTGTCGAACACAGGTGTTTTCACTTAAGTCGTCTGATTAGACCTCTAACTCTGGACTGTGCGGACGTGTGCAGACTGAACTACTTTTTTACATCTCTTCATTTACGACTCGTGTTTTTCAGTGTGTGGTGGTAGCATCCTGAGCAGAGGACTAATCAGTCTGAGTAAATTAAAATACCTGTGTGGACATGTACTTTAAAAATATGAATATTAACAATCTGCCAGAAAACACACTGACGTTCTTCGTCCATTCTCAGCAGAAGAAGAGGCTGAAAATCAGAGATTCACAGAAAACAACATTATTAATCTTTGAGCTTTTTTTAGTAACGTTGGGTAAATTAACGACCCAAACATAACAAGATAATCTTGCAGAGGTCCACACAGGTGTACACGGGACAAATAACTGATTTCAGGTGGCATCACACACACACACGCACGCACACACACTATCTAACTGTAGGCGAGCCAATAATTACAGAGAGAGCAGAGGACTGGAGATCAAACAATCTGCAGGGTCGACATCACATACACACTGCACAGATTGAGCACAAACCCCGGAGCATGATATATGTGTGTGTGTGTGTGTGTGGGTGTGTGTGACACATAGCAAACAGGAGGCTTCTGGGAATCTTTGGAGCGTCTATACACATTTGTGCACACGCAACAATTAAGCCTCCCTGCTGCTTCTTCTCCTTTTTTTTTCTTGTTGTTGTCATTGCTTTTGTTAACCCCTGAGACACCTCAGTGTGTTTCACGTGTGTGTTTCAGGAAGTGCACCAAATGTATTTACTGTTAATGAGAACAGTAAAGAAGCGATTTCCCTGGAAGTGGAGTATACTTTGAAGTGGCGGTGTACTTTGTGTCTGCGTTCCTCACCAGGGTTTTGAAGTACGTCTCATAAACGCCGTCTCACAGCGTGGATGTAAACACGGACTATTTGTGTTTATTTGGCAGCCGGAGTAATTTCCACAGATTGTTGTGAGAGGTCTGCAGATGGCAGGAGTGTCAGAGACAAAAGGGGACAGCGTGACGTTTTGTTTGCAGGTTATTTCGAGGCCCACGCTATAGATGCACGATATAGAACGGACAGTTTAAAGGCATCTGTCAAAGTGTGTGTGACCGATAAAGACCAATCACACACACACACAGAGTGCTTTAACACACTGCAACACAAAACTGCACAACACTCTGTCTGCATTATAATCGGCTGCTACGGTTCATTAGACACGGACACAATTATACCACGGCGTCTACAGTGAAAACACACACACACACACACACACACTTACATACACAAAACAGGCCCACTGTCCAATGAAAACCACATCTCTCCTTTTCCTAGATATGTAATGTGAATATTCTTCCATCTACAATCAGTATTTAGACTCTTAATGGCCAATGAAGAGAGAGATGGAGGATGGCTTTGAAACATGTAGGATTTGTATTTTGAGCGTTTACCGACTAAGATGGACGTGAACCTGAGAGTCGAGGCGTAATTCCATTTCAAATATTAAACTTCACTCGTGAAGTGTTTTAGGTTTATTTTGTGAGCTAGTTTCTAAAAAAAATCTTCTTTAATTTGCCTGAAAAAAGACAGATTTTGTGCAAAGCAGAATTGCCGATATCAGCCTGAACTCTAATGGTAGCAAACACGTGGAATTGGAAATTAAATCTTTGACCTTAAAGCTGAAAAAACATGTTCTGCATCTCCTGGGACAATATTTTAAAAATCCCACATTAATAATGATCAATAACAAATAACCTGTGTGATTAAAGTGCAAACCTCGGGCCACAAACACCACAAGCCTTTTGAAATCCGACTTTTTAAAAGTGATTAAAGCGCCGGTCTGCGCGCGTTAAGATTAATGGTTGAGTCATCCACGCCTGCTTGAAGGAACGCGCCACATTGCTTCTCCTTCAGGTGATTGAACACCTGTAGCCGTCACACAGCTCAGGAATGATATGCGAGTTCCATCTGTAGCCTCTAATTTTAGCAACGCACCACAAATATTTACACATGGGTTTAAGAGCGAGGGCGATTAATTACGTTTTCAGACACCAGCACCTGAATTGAGAGAAAAAACAGACCTACTGCTCACCTGACTGGTAAACAAGTAGTATGACGAGGAAAAGAAACTATAGACATTCACATATATTCTACTCAAATCCAACCCCCTACATCACGCTAATTCAAGGTGGAAAAGAGGGTGTGACCTGCTTCTATTAAAGCTACCAGACAATGAAAGATTCAGAGAAGTTCGCTGTACGGAAACGCGACAAACTCAAAGTACTCATAATGGAAAGAAAGCAGGTTAACGATGCTAAAGTTGGCAGATAATGCCTCACGCACCACAAACAATGAGCTGTACGGCTGTTTGGGAGTCATGCTCCAATTTAAGTTGAGGAGAGGAGAGGAGAGGAGAGGAGAGGAGAGGAGAGGAGAGGAGAGGAGGAGATTAGAGCCGCTAAGTGGGACAGAAAACGCGAAATGAAGTTGTGCCTCTGCATCATGATGTTGTTATCATAAACACATATTTACACAGTTGTTGTCAGTAATTACACACATGCGTACACGCGTCTCCCTCCCTCCGCTGCCTCCTCCTGTATTTACAGCCTCTTTCTGAGGTGACCACCGCTCACTCCTTCATCTCCATCACCCACTTCCTCTGTTATTCCCCCTCTCCTCCTCTCTCTGCTCTGTCCCATGAAAGCTCTCGCAGCCTCGATGAGAAAACCCTTTGTCTTTTCCCTTCCTTCTAAACAACACATGCAAGCACGGTATCAGGGCCATTTATTCCCAAGGCAGCCCAAGGCTCTGGTGTGCTCGGATCTCTTTGACGAACGGGTCACCGTGGCCAATCATGCATTGGCCAGGCGGGCCCAGAGAGGCGGGATGTGGGTCAATGTAGCCAATGATACGCCGGTTCTTTCCCCAGAGGGGCAGGCTGATTGACAACCAGTGCTGGACAGAAGTCAAGAGGGTAATTGTCATCCGACTCTCTATCTCTCTTTATCTGTCTGTCTCTCCCTTCTCATCCTAGACGCTCACTTTTTTCCCCCCTCCCTTCCTCCCTTCCTCCCTCCTCCCCTCCGTCCCTCTCCAGCCCACTTCATAGCCACTGTCCTCCCCCCTCCCCAACCCGCCTTCTCCCTATAGCTCCAAAGGGACTCTCTCATTGGCCGCCCTCCCAGTCCCCGAGGAGCGACTTTGTGACGCTACTGGCCGAGAGCTGATGCCAATCTCCATCCCCAGCCCGCCCTCTGGGATCCCCCCACCCCCACCCCACCCGCCCTAACTTCAATGGCCTGTGTCAAGCACACACACACACACACACACACACACACACACACATAAGCAAGCACTTCTAGTCAGGGGACAAGGACAGAAGCTGATTAACCAAATACTTTTATCAGCAGTAAAACCGCTCTCTCTGCCTGCCTGCATTCTGAACAAAACAGCCTTAAAACACATAAACACACACGCACACACACACACACAGCACTGAGCCACTGGCCAGAAACACCAGGCTAGTCCTGGGGTTTGGGACGGCGTTAAGTGTGTGTGCATGCTTTTGTTTGTGGGAGTGTGTGTGTGTAAAGGGACAGAGGTAGCAGAGGGCTTAGATGGATGGCAGAGAGAAAGAACAACAACCACACAAAGCCTGGCGGACAAGCTTCATCGCCCTCTCTATCTTTCTCTTTCCGCTGTCTCTCTCTTTCTACTCGTCCTCGCTTATCATTTCTCCTCTCCCTCTCTCTCTCCTGATCCAAAATGTTTCTACCATCTGATTTTTCAGCTACTTTTCCCCCCCCTTCTCCCTCGTCACCCATTTCCCCTCCTCGCACCTTCTCGTTCGGTTCTTTGCGCCGTATGAGGTCACTGCGGTTTTAAAACCACGCTGCGCCGTCCAGCTGAGTTGCTATGCAACCTCTACTTAACATCACCCATAAACGTACCTCCGACAACACGCAACCTAAACGCGCATGCTCCGTTGCTTTTCGCTTACACGTGCAACCCGAAGGCTTCGGGTGAGAAAATATTGATGCAAAGGCCAAAAACAAAACACACACACACACAGAAACTGTGTTGTTTTATCTGCATTTAAACTCATGCAACACGAAGTAATGTGTGTGCACACACGGAAACTGCTTATTAACGCACAACAAATTCACCTCTCTCAACACAGAGAGGCAGAGAACACACACTCTCTCACACACACACACACCGAGTCAAACAAGCGCAGAGTTTATGTTCAGGGCCAAACAACACAGCTTGAGATTAAAGAGCCTCTCTGATCTGACATTTGTTTTTCTGTCTGTCAGAGAGAGAGAGAGAGAAAGAGAGAGAGGGGTGGCGGGAAGACGAATCGATAGCAGAAGGAGAGACGTGGAGGAGAGAGAGAGAGAGAGAGACAAAATGCAAAAGATGTAAACCGAGCCGAGGAAGATGCGGGAAGACGAGAAAAGACGAGGATGAAAGCGCACTGGCGAGAGGTGAAGGAGAGCGGCGAGGAGAGTCGTGACGGGGAGTAGGACAGAGAGAGAAAGAGAGGGCAGGAGGAGAGGGATAGCATTCCTCTGGAGTACCTCGACTCTGGGGAAGGCTCCAGAAATAACTGAACTAGAAGTTCCCCCAGCAGCCTCCACTCACCATCACAGACTGGGACACACACACAAGTCGAGTAAAGGCACTAAAGTTCATGATTAGAAGACTCAGCTGACTCGGTGCATGCATATTCACACACACATCCATAGCGTGGTGGTGGAGGGTGGAGCGGTGTACATAATTGCCTTCCCTCGTAGTACAGGCTCGGGAGTGCTTTTTGACTGAAGACACCAATTTCACGCTAAGGCATTATTTAGCTTGATACAAACTTGATTAGGCTTTTACAAGAGGAGAGAGAACGGAGGAGAGAGAGAGAGGAAAAGGGGAAATAAACAGCTTTGTGTCACGCCGCATCGCTGGCGGATAGATTAACTCGCTTGTCACGCTCCTTCTGGGAGTTACAAGAAAAATATACACACAGCGCGTGTGTGTGTGCGCTCGGAGCGTGGCTGCTTGGTTGTTTGTTTGTTTGACTAGACGTATAATCAAGCATCTTATTCCAAAAATGTAGTTTTCACTTTTCAAAGCAACTCATCGCAATTTTTTTTGTCTTTCTTTGTTGCCACCTTTTAGAAATTTAGAAACAAACTAACCGTCTACTGTAATGCTAATATTAAAGCAACAGATTTTAGTCAAGGATGAAAAAAAAAAAAAATCAACCAACTAAGGATTGAAATGTGCGACTGTGGTAGTCAAGCTCAAAACAATCAATACCTAGAATATCTACTGACAACGGCAAAGAGCACAACATCTTCGTGCTTGCTCGAGGAGAGGAGAGGAGAGGAGAGGAGAGGAGAGGAGAGGAGAGGTTGTGTTAGTCCCCTCACTGTTTATCAGTTCTGAGCCGAAGGCAAACGTTACTTCTGCATTTTTAAAACAGTCCTGCGCTGGCCGGCACGTTCACTCCACGCAATCTCTTATTCTCTTTCTGCTCGACCACTTTTCCTCCACAGCTCTTCGTCTTGATTCGGGCATGAAGCTTTTATTCCTTATCTGCTGTTGTTTCAGCACAATACAAGTCAGTCAGTCTTTTTCTGAACCTCCGTCTTTATAAAAGTCTTTAAAAAAGCATATTTGCTCCTCTCATAACTTCAGCAAGTCTACCCTAAAACTGATTTATCTTCAGGACAGGCGGAGGAGAGAGGACAAGATGTAAACAGAAGAATTTAACCTTGGACGTTAATAAAAAAGCAGAAGTTGAACTATGAATGTTGGAAATCTGTTTTCCACATGTCCATCAGATTTTCACTTCATTCTGCTGCGCTGCCTGATGCTTTTGTACCGCTGTGATGAAGATAACTCTTTAATTCAATGCAAATTTACATAGAATATTCAGACTAGTGACGGCAGTGTGCCAACAAATTTCCAGTTTCTCGATCTTCCGTTCAAGCTGTCCTACGTTGGTCTTTTTCTCATCTTGATACAGTGTCAACAACCAATAGGAGCGCGCTCTCTAGCACCAACAGGAAGCGGGTAACTGACCACAAGTAGTAAACACAGAGGAGCAAGAACGTGAAGTTCATCTGCACCACGATCGAGTGGAGAAGGAATATAAGGTGAACAGAAACTGCTGCAGCAGGATGGGAATTTTAAAATAAATCTAGATGCAGTCTTATAAATAGCGACCCTGTGAGATCTTCAGTCTTTGCAAAATCTTGGAAAAAAAAAACTGTGTGACTTATGAGGTGAGAGGGTGTCAGACTTTGGTCTTTTAATCTTAGACTGAATCTTCTGTTTTCACAGTTTTAAGCTCCAATAACAGAAGTTAAAATGAATACGTGGTTGAAGACGAGGATTATACGGAGGGATGATAAATGATTTAAACAATTTCTCACTTTCTTTCACGCCGTTTCTACTCGAGTCTCTCTCCCACTTTCTCCTGCTCTTTCTCGCTCCATTGTGTGTCTCACAGCGGGGCGCTCTTGCCTTTTGACTGGGAGGTGAATGGAAAGGAGTTAGAAAAACCAACTGAAGAGTCGAGCACTAAGAAAGAAGCATTGGTAGGTCTATAGCGGGGCGAGACTACAAAGACCCGGCAGAGTGTCCAATAAAAAAGGAACACAACACAAGCAGCTTGTTCTGTTGAAGACTCCACGCTCGGAGGACAATGCACATTAGTCTGGGTTCATGGTGTTTGTGTGTCCGTGTGTGTGCGCGCACACATGCAAGCATGGGGAGGAAAAGGCAAGCAGACTTAAAATGATTGACTGAATGAATCAGGGGGAAAAAATATACTATTCAGACCGAGCAGCATGTGTTAAAAAACGGTACTGTTCGACATGAAACCACAGTGCTATTAAAGCAACACTTTTCTACCATAAAATAACAGGTTTAAAAATCACTCTAATGCTGCACTGACTTGCCAGGTCAATCACTTTATGGCGCCAAGTCGCACACCACCGACCATTTCACTGATTTTGGTGAAACTGGCGATTTATGGCGATTTATGTGATTTACAGAGTTTCCTGATGGACAGTGAAGTAAACTGCCACCAACTGTAGCTGCTGTTAGCTCAGTTTGTTAGCCGGGGATGCTCGGACCGTGAGCGCAGAGTGTTTACAGGCAGGCAAATGCTAACAGGCACTGTCCACCACTGTTGTGCCAGAACAGGAGCTGGGCCGGACAAGAGTAAATCTGTGGTTGGTGAGAGCTTGGTGAAATAAAGGCTGAAAGACAGACGCCGAGCTGGGCTGACTGCTGCTGGACTAGTCAGTAATATTAGCTGTCTTGCTGTTGTTGCACTCACTAGTTTTTGGAAGTAATATAATCAGAAGAAATACACATGTACAGCGGTTGTTTTGGGAGGTAAAAAGTCAGTTTTTTGTCTGAAAACCTGACCAGACCTGTGACTTTTAACCTCAAACTCGGGAGGTTATGCAGGGTCAGACTAGAGAGTCCTCACACACGCTCACACACACACACACACGAAGATTTCCCATTTCCCAAAAGTCATCCTTTCATCAACAGCAGTGTGTGTGTGCGTGTGTGAGAGAGAGATAGAAAGAGAGAGGGAGGGAGGATAGCCTGATAAATATATTATGCATCAGCCAGGTGTGCAGAGGGGCCCTGCTAATTGCCCCCACCACTAATGTTTAATGTACAGAATAGGAAGGAGAAGGAAGGGGGGAGGAATTATTAGAGGGAAGGATGGGAGGTGGGGGTAGGAGGCAAAAGTAGAGGAGAGGAAGGAGTGATGGGATGATGTGTAGGAGAGGGAAGGAGGGGGAACACGGAGGTGACGGAGGGGTAATGGAGGAGGACAAAGAGTAATTATGTCCAAAATAATAAGCTGCTACACCTGTTGCATAATTTATAACAGATACAGGCGACCATATCCATATCATAATCATGTCAGTGAAACAACACCTCCAAAGGTTAGCTCGTGCATTTTTAAAGCAGTTTGTAATGTAAAAATATGTTTTTAAAATATAATAATTAATAATAATAATAAAGGTTAGTCCAGAATAATTTCTCCATTATAAAAATGTAAGATGTAAAAATAGCCTTAAAGCTCGCTTTCCATTGTTTCACATCATTGGATGCTAAATCTTTTTGGGGTTGTTTTCAGCACAAGTTAGTAATTTTACAACGTCGCTGTGCGCTACGGTAACCTCAGTTTTATTTGTCTGGTTTATCTTTGTGTGTGTGTGTGTGTGTGTGTGTGTGTGTGTGTGTGTGTTTGGCAAGAAAAACGGGTCAGCTCAGAAAGTAAGAAATAGAATAGAATAAAATAAAAGTGATTTGATTAAAATATAACAAAATAAAAGCACACAATCAGAGATGGAGAGAAGCTGTGAGTGAGTTTGGTGCAGCTGTAACACTCTGTGTGTTGAAGAAGTGGAGGAAGCAGAGCATGTGTCATATTTTAAACAGCAGATTAAATTAGTAATTAAGAAATATTAATGACTAAATGAATCTTTCCAATAAGACGCCATAGGACACACAAGACCAAAGCAAACATAACAGGCGAACAGTGAGTGTTGAACAAAGAAACAAGCTTAGTCTCTGAGTCAGAGATGCTCGCTCACACACACACACACACACAGGGAAACTTAGAAGGGCCCATGTCCTCTGAGATCACCTCGTGGTGGGGGGATACGGGTTTGGCAAGCTATGTCTGGACTGACTAAGTGTGTGTGTGTGTGTGTGTGTGTGTATAGTCACACCAGCATCATCTTTCTCTTCTTAAGAGCTGAAGGCATGCACAGAGCTTGGCTACACTGCGTGTGTGTGTGTGTGGTGGGGGGGTGTGTGTGTGTCTCCAGAGGGGTGGGTGTGTGTTAAGGTCCAGTGAGTTTGCAGCTGATAAACGAGGCTAGCTAAGCCGCTACAATGGCACAGTCCTGGCCCATGACGCCCCTGTTCTTACACACTCTCTCTCTCACACACACGCACACACACACACACATTGCACAACCACACCAGGCTGGCCGCTGATAAGGAGTTGTCGCTGGCATACAAACACCTCACTGTGGGACTTCACCCTTTCTGGACACACAGATGAGTTCACACACACACACACACTCTAGATAATAAAACCCTGACCGAGCCTACCTGATGATATGACCTTCTCCCATCTATTATTTCAGACAAAAACAAATTTTCACCAGATCTTAAGGAGTCAAACCATTAACCGATACAGCACTTATCCCCAACAACGCAACTGGAATTGTGTTCAGCTGATTTCGCTCAGACATAAAACATTCTTTCTTTGTAAAACATCATTTTAATTGCAGTGGCAGTGTCGAAGGTGTTGATTTAATTTACCGTAAAGTTTGAAGCTGTAGTTTTGTAGTGTTTTATCACACTGGATCATTATTTCATCCACCTTGTTTACGGTATTTAATGAGGGGACCAAAAATATTATAAACGCCGGGTGGGGCAACAACCAGAGCTACATATTCTGTGGGTGACGTCATGCATACGCTGTGATCCGACAAAAAAATGTTGTGAGACCTCCAGCCAGAGACGAACAGGTGTACAGGTGTAACTAATAACGTTATTGATGGCTCCATTCTATTCCAGCGTCCCATGACAGTGTGACAGAGAGCAGATGTGCGCAACGCCAGGAAACCCTGAAACCAAAGCAGCTAAATGGAATTCAGCCACGATTAATTTTATTATTCACACCTGTGCCCGTCCTACTGCGACATGTCGAATGTCTTCCATGAAAATGGCCCTCGTCTCTTTAGCTCCGTCCTACGCTGAGCCTTCTACTGTGTGGCAATTTGGTTCAAATTGAGCGGAGATCAACATGAGTCCAATGATATTCGATGCACGGTGACTGCTGGGCTCCATCCACCAATCGCCGATTGCATTAGCTTGTTTTGTCCAATTAATTAAAACAGAATAAAAAAAACTACCAAAACCTCAAATGCACCTCCTGCTGAGGCGTCGATGGAGTTTCTAACAAAGCTCTGAGAAAGCCATTTAATGCTTCAGCAAGCTTTAATGCAAAGCCAATATGAGTTACTGCACAGTGCGCTAACACTATTTGGGAGCAAAAACAGAAAAAAAACGTGATAAGCTGTCGAATTTTTAACACAAATGAGTGAAAGCAGCATTCCAACGCTCAGAAGTACCTGCAAAAAAATAAAAACACACACAATTTGTTGTCTCTGAGTAATCCAAGCCACATGTGTAGGCGCTCTGACTTTTATAAGAGCCAGTTGCCCTGTGAAAGTCTCCGTGCTCTGCCAAAGGGTGACATTAAACTACGTTAATGCTAAAGCCAGATGGGGAGAGAGAGAGAGGCAAAGAGAGGAAGAAGAAACAGGCAGCAGAGAGAGAGAGAGGGGAGCAGAAAAACCACACTCTACTAAAAACACTGCACGGCCTCTTATAGCTTGGCTGCTGTCAGATATTGAGATGTTAAGACGTGCGGCCCCACACACGACCTTCTGTTTGTCCGCTTTTATTTAGCCTTCGTAAGGAGTTTCATCGTCGGCTTCGGCAACCGCTAAATTGTCTCGTTTCCCACCACAATTAATTTTTACCCACATTTGGTGGGTTGGCGGTTGTTAATTTCAAGTCTTGAGCAGTTAATTGACAATAACTTTAACTCCAGGCAATGAATAATTACAATCCCAGAGTTTCTTATTACATTAAACTCACATACTTACATGAATTACCATGCAAAGCCCTAACCGGCTTTAAAAAGCCTGGCGGTGGAGACTGCAGCTGAGACGATCAGTCCCGTACTTCGTTCAGCAATAAAAACCGTTTTCGAGCAAATAAACGGCAAATATTTGGAAGCTTCAGCTTCTCCGATGTGAGGATTTTTCTGCCTTTTCCTGGTTTTACGCTGAACACGGGAAACGGTTCTTAATAATTCAAATGAAAATCTGTTTACGAACAAACTGGAGGAAGGTGATGAAACCGAAGAAACCGTGAGAAGGAAGGAGCGATGGAGAAGGCGACTGAGTGGAAACGATGCCATTAGCCCGGAAGAGCTCGCATCAGCTCACGACCAGTAAACCAACCTCCTCCTCCTCCTCCTCGCTGTCCCTCTTGGTCAATTGGCTCCTCTGACTACAAACAACGCTCTAAGCAAACTAAAAAGTAAGCGCTCCCTCTCTTCCCACCACCACCATCACCACCTCTCCAATCTTCCCTGCACTCCTCCATCTCCCTGTCATATGCGCTCAACTCCCATTTAATGTCCTGCAAATGAAGCGGATTTATTAATGTGTAATTAAGTAATAATCATCACTACATAATGCATGAGAGACTCAAGGGGCTGAGAGCTGAGAGAGAGAGAGAGGGAGAGAGAGAGAGAGGGTGAGATAGGACAGCGAGGCTGCCGGAGCAGACAGAGGAGGAGATTTTTGCCGCCTCGCCTCGCTAAAGACACACATTAAAAAGGGATTAATCCACTGAAATAATATTTTGATAAGAGAGACGCCACGCTCTCTCATTTCTTCCTCCTACTCACCCCCTCCCCCCTTCTCCCTCCTTTTATTTTACCACCCCACCCCTCCGTCAGCTAGTTTCATGGCCAATCATCGCACCATTAGTCCGTGTTCAATTAACAGACTGCAATTAGTCAAGTCCCCCCACTGTTAATAAGGCCTAATCACTGTAAAAGGCTAGACTGGTCAAGTAAATCTATCAGAGGAACTTAGTCGCAGTGGTGAAGCACAGAGGAGCCGTAACACGACGACTAATGCCGCTGTTTGTCATGGCTGCTTGGATCGGACCTCTCTGTGGCCTCACGGTTTATTTAGATTAGTATATCACAGAACATGACTTCACATTAACGCTGCCTAATATTCTAAATATTGTTACAAGGCTTTGAAACAATTTATTAAAATGCAAATGGAAGCTGTACAGATTTGAATCTGCGTTTTTTGTTGATGTTGATAAGAAATATGAGGTTTTAATATCTTTCTCCACTCTATGAACACTTAAAAAATGTATGTTAAAGTCAAATAAAAGAATCAAAATGACTGTGCATGTTTGACCTCTCAGCACAGCTTTAATTCCTCTGCACGCTCAATCTCTCAGCACAGGTTTAGTGCAGATGCAGATTTATGTAACGTATGTTTACTGTGTCTGTGAATTTAAATAACGTCTTCTGATTACTTGCACGTTTAAATATTCTGAAACAACTTTCCTGCACAAACCTGTGCAGCTCTTTTCATTTTAAAAACATATCGTATGAATATTTACGTCTTCTGGTACTTGATTTTTTTATCTTCTTTATATGTTTTATTGAATTATTTAATATGAAAGCCTACTAGTAAATCTGATTCTGATCCTCTTTAAAGTAAACAATCCTGTTGGTGTCGGTGTGAATCTGAAGCAGAAGATGGATGAGGTGGGACTTTGTTATTGTTTTGGCACGCCTGGCTGGCCGGTAAGTCCGTGAGCCAGCCAGCCAGCCAGCGAGTCAGAGTTGGGTGAGCAGGTGAAAGACAGAAGAACATGAAAACACAGATAATCCCCCAGCGATGCTCACCTCGTCCTGGCCCTCCATCGCCCCCCTCCCTCCTGCCCACTCACCTGCTGTGCTCCACTGCGCTGCCCCCCCTCCACCTCCTCTCTCTCCCCTTTACCCTTCAACCACGTCTCTCTCCTCCATCTCTATCTCCCTCTCCTCTCCATCCCTCTCTCTCCATCTTCCACTCCCCCCCCAATGCCAGGTCTTGCCAAGCTGTCAGTGGGGCAAGGTGTGGAGGGGAGATAGCAACACGCATGTATACACACGGATGCATGAGTACACGTACACAAAAACACATGGTGCTTACGCAAGACTACAAGGGCTGTGTTACCTTTGCTGCACGCACACACACTGACACACACTGACACACACAGACACACACACACAGAGTGGTGGTCGTCCGCCTCAGCTTTGCTTCGCTCTGCTTCGCTTGGCTGCCTGACTAAAGCTAAGCTCTGGTTATCCAGGCTGCTGAGACCAAGCTGCCTCAGTGACACACACACACACACACACACACAAGGCATGCATGCAAACACAAACACAAGAATGTAGATCTTGCAGGCATAAGCATAAACACACACACACACACACACACATATTGACAGAGCAGCAGTGGACAGATTCACTGGTCCACAGCAGCTGATTTGTTCACTGACAAACTGCACATCAACGAGACTACAGCAGGAGGCAACGACAACAACAACCACATCTTACACATACTGATTAAGAGGAAGTCGACAAGATGCTCATACAACACCGCTCTGAACAAATGCTCAAACAGAAACTCGATTTAAAGCAGGAAAATTCTGTTTCAGTCCAGAAATGTGGCGTCATTTGTGCGCGTAAACATATCCACAGTCTTGTTTTTGTGGCTACTTTGTGAAGTGAAGAGACAGATCAGAAACGCAGGCGATAACAGTCCAATTTTAACCCAAGACCACAAATAATACATCCAAGTCCTTCCTCCAAATACAAAATTTAAAATTAAGTAAGAAGACGCACACCTAAAGCAGCTCGTCTGACTTCTAAAGTGTCTAAAGAATTTATTATTTTCACGTCCAGTCAGATTTTATTAAAGAAATAAAGACGGGCTGTGTCCTGAGATTCCTGAAGAGGCTGCACCGTCACATCCTCCTCCCTGTCAGCCTGTACTGTCACTCTTAAACTTGTCACTTTCTCTTGCCCTGACAGACCCCACAAACATTATCCCAAAGCAAACACACGCTTCCCCGCCACTACCTTAGTGTGTGGCCTCTCCTCTACTATTGACAAAATGAATCCCGTGGCCCCGACCTCAGACAAAACTGGGGCTTAACTTCAGAAACCTGTAGGAGAGTTCTCAAATCCTCCGATGAGAAATCACGCTGCTGATCAAACGCAAACACCCAGCTTGAACCGCTGTCACAGATCAGCTTGTTTTCCCCCCACAGACAGACAGACACTCGCAGAAAGGGAAAGCCTATATGGTGGAGGAGGAAATGGGGGAGGGGGGTGAGGGAGGGTGGCAACCACATGGTCAGCCCCGTCCCGTTGCCCATCTGGGTCCCATAAAGGAAACATGGAGGCCAAGGCCACCACATGCCCTCATGCATGATGCCCACTCACCCATGCACTGCAATGAATACTAGTTTATGGTAATGAGAGAAACCGAGGCTTCCTTTAGGAAAATAATAATAATAAGTTGTGGAAATTTGGACGACTTTAATTTTTTTACTACTAATTTGAAAAATGAAAGCGTTGGTGGTCACATGTGCACAGACCTTGCAAGGGAAGTAGAAATGAAATATTCTAAAATCTTAAATTAAGCAACATCCTGCTGCAACCTCCCTGTAAAGGGTGTGGAGGGTTACAACAAACCTGGACTTTAAAGTATTATATGTCATGTTTGAGGAGTGGGGGGGGGTCCAAACAGCAGCATCACAACATGGGAATAATCCAGATTCCATGTGTCCAGGTGAAAAGTTTATCCAGCAGTGAATCATCCCTGAGATGCTGACAGTGTGGCAGCTAATTGAAAACAATGAGCAGACACAGATCTCTTTTACTGCCTGCGCTCTGATTTAATCACTTTTCTTACAAACAATTAGGGTAAAAGTGAGGCAGCACACTAATTGTTAAGGTAAGAGACGGTGATTTACCTCTGCTGTAAAACGCCACACAGAGTGGCTGCAAGCCTTCAGGGGCAGATTAAATTAAATTAGCTAACAGGCAAAAAGAGTTGAGCATGAATTCCTCTCTCTCTTTATTTTATGCTTCAACACGAGCCGAAAATTAAACATTTCTTACCTTTCACGGAGCGAGGTTTGGCCTGTTTCCGTCTGGACATCTCTGCTGCCGAACTGTTTTTATTATTATTATTATTATTTGGATTTTTTATTCTCTAATTATTTTCTGTTCCGTTCCGTGTTTTCAGCTAACCATGCAGGCGGACACAGCCGGGTTATCTTCCCTTCCTCCTTCCTCCTTCGCCTTCTTCTCCTCCACCAGCAGCACCACCACCAGCGCTCCTCTGCTGCTGCTGCTTCGCCTGTTGCAATGCGGCAGCTTCAGCCCGTGAGCCGTTCGAGTCCGGCGACAGCAAACCCCCCGGAACACACCGTCGGAGCCGGTGGAGTGAGAGCGGCTCCGGTGGAGGTGGCGGCGGCGGTGATAGCGGCGGCGACGCGCGGCTCCTCCGGTGCGTTTCTCTGCGGTCGCTCACGCAACCTGTAGAATAAACCGGGGGACAACTTCCCGTTCGGTATCCCCTCCTTCCTCTCCGGTAACAGCGTCGACAGCCTCCCTCTCTCTTTTTATTCTGTTTGTTTGTTTTGCTTCTTCTTCTTCTTCTTCTTCTTCTTCTTCTTCTTTATCCAGCACCGGGGCGCGAGCTGCCCGAGCCGAGCCGAGGCAAGCCACGCGCGCGAGCAAACACCTGAGCAAAAAAAAAAAAAAAAAAAGATCCCGCGCGGTAATTTGAGGGCTTGAAAAGTGACAGTCCGAGCGCGAGGCGAGGTGGAGGTGTCACGGCGGTTAACGTGACCCGTCCAGGTGATGAGGAGCGACCGAGAAATGAAACGTGGCTTCTTCTTCTTCTTCTTCTTCTTCTTCTTCTTCTTCTTCTTCTTTTTCTCTCCCACCCCTTCCTCTGCTCTCCTCCGCGTCTTCGTCGGGGCTTATATTTAGTTTATCGAAACTATCTCAGTTTTTGTTTTTCTGTTTTCCCTCCAGGTGAGCGGCACCGACCCGAACCGACCAGCCTTCCCGTGTTCCGTCCCGCTATTCTACACTAGGCATTGGTGGTGGTGGAGGTGGTGGTGGTGGTAGTAGTGGTGGTGGTCTGGTGGCATGGACATTGCGCTCTTCCCCTGCATCTCCACCCCCGAGGGGAATACTGCTTATACTACCCACTTCCCCTTTTTGTTAATATTTCCCAGTGCCCTTAAAAGCAGCCTAATATTCTCGCAGTCTAACCCTTCGCTAGCCTCTGTCTCCCTGCTTTTTCTTTGTCCTGACTCTGGCTACCAGTCTCCCTCCTCCTCCTCTGCCTGCCTCTGCTGGCGGGGCTGCGGCGCAGACACACATAATAAAGCCAAGGCAGGCAGTGCTTGGCTGGAAATGTAGCCGCGTCCCAGCAGGGGGATGTGAGAGAAGGGTCCCGGCGGGGGAGCGCTCTGATCCCGCAGGGAGCAGCTCGGCACAGCCCGGGTTGGCTGAGGCAGAGAGGCAGGAGAGAGGCAGGCTGGGCTGACGGGAGAGAGAGAGAGAGGATAGAGAGAGAGAGGGAGAGAGAGAGGGGAGGCTGAGGGGAGTGTTAGGCAACAGCGCCTAGCTGTGGATGATACACACAACTACAACAGGGACTCTGAGAATACAGAGGAAGGAGGCAGAGGGAAAATGTGGACTTGGATTGAAGTGGAATGTGGACGAGGTGCTGAACTTGAGGACCGAGATGGGATTAACAGCACAAAGTGATGGGGTGGTCCCATCGCCTGGTGTTTGGGTACGTATGCTGTCAGTGTCACGACATGTCACCCTCCATCCTCGTGTGACAGCATCATGTCTGCTCAGCTGTGACAGGAGGCGTCGCTTTGTTTACACGTTACATAAGATAACTCTGTTTTCACCTGTGTGTCGTCACGTTACCTGAGCGTGAACCCTACAGAAGCTGCGCCGTGTTCCTACCTCAGCCCAGAACTGTCAAACTTTCATGTTTGTTTGTGTTTAACGCGTTCCTCTGCTTCCTCATCAACACCAGGAAGCGAGGGGATGAGGCGAGGGGGTTGCAATCGGCGACCGCGCCGCCTCTTCTCGATGTTTTCACAGCAGCAGCTGGATGGAAGCTCATTTCCCGGGGATTTTTCTCAGTTTTGTCAGCTGCTTCGTGGAAATTCACCTAAAAATTGTTGCAGCTGTTGGAGGGAAACGTATCGTATAGTCCCCCGATGTAATGCCGCGGTGACAAATTGAGGTCAGTAAAAGTTGCTGTATTCCCCGTCAATGTTTCAGGGGGAGTTGAGCAAGTTAAGACGCAAGACTTCACTTATAAATGGGCCTAAATTTGACCTTACAGATCCGCTTGAATCACCAAAGATAATTAACTAATAAATAATTTATTCGTCATTAAGAAAGTAATGTTTCGCCCGTGAGCAAAAAACATCCAAAGTTCCACTGCAGCCCCAGCGTAGACGCTCCTCTTTTATTTAAATATCCCCATACAAATGTACATTACTCTGCACTTCAAGGCTCTGAAGCTAAACTGCATTTCGTGGTGTCGTTGCTTGAACTTTGGGCAGCGAGGTTGAATCTAATCTAACATCTTCTTTTCATCCGTGGATTGACTCTGTAATGTTTCGTTTCTTCGCAGGATTTGTACAAAGTTTTCCGGTATGTCAGACATGTTCTCATCGTGAAGCGCGCCCCGTTTCTTGGGCGTTCTTCACTCACTTGTGGTGGCTTAATTTCTCTTGGACAGTGTTTCACGGGATTAGTTTAAGCCTATTCATTTAGGCTGAGCAGAACCTATCCGTGCGAAATGAACATTTTCCACTACTTTTTTTTTTTTTTGATGGAGGCCACATGAAACGTCTGTTTCTGCCCCGGTCGAACAGCACAGAGATGTTTTAAAAATCTGCTGAGGGCATTTCCTTAAGAGAAAACACCTCCGTGTCCTCCGTTGCCCCGTTTTTTTTCCAGCTTTGTCCAAGAAGAAACCGTTTTTCGTTTCTTCTTTTTTTCCACATAGGAGGGCAGAGTGAGAATAAACCGTTTGACTTACTGTATAAACATAATTCAATTAGCCACACCAGTGTGTGCATGCATGTGTGTGTGTGTGTGTTTGTGCCTCTTCTTCAAAGCTCCTTTATTTCCAGTAAAGAAAAGAAGGGACACGTCTGTGGACAATATAAAGCAGACAAAGAGGGGAAAAAATGAAAATCACTGGGTGCTTTGTTCTTCACACTCTGCTCCAACTGAGCGCTCTCTGACCGCAGCTGAGCTTTTCCATGTTCTCTCTCTCTCTCTCTCTTTCTGTCTCTCTCGCTCTCCCTCTCCTCTCTCTCTCTCTCTCTCTTTGGTTGTCATGGATAACTGGGTAACGTGGAGCTCCCTGTGCTAACCAGCAGGACCACTGCCCTCCGCAGATTGAGCCTCCCTGCGCCCCCCGCCCCATCCTCCCACGGAGAGACAGAGCAGCCTTTAAGATTGACCCCCTGCTGCGCTCTGGAAGGTGGGGGGCTCTTGTCTCTGTGCTCCCTCTCCCCCCTCCTCCCACCCTCCACCTCCCCTCTGCCTTCACCCGAAACCTGTGTGTGTGCATTTCTGTTTGTGTGTGTGTGTGTGCACGCGTGCATTGCACCCCCAGTGTGACTGCCGCTGGCATGGAGGGGCAAAAGCCCTCACTCAGTGGTTGGTCCCCCCCTCCAACCCTGTGCCCCCTCCTCGTTTCTGCCGGTAAATACAAAGAGTGGGAAAAAAGCCCACATTACAAGCTCCTTAAGGGTCAAGGACAGGCCCCAGTCTGAATAGCTTCTAAGAGTCGTATTGTTAAATCACATAGCTGGCGATTACACCCTCTGTCATCTCCGTGCGGATTTGGCTTTTTTTATACACACAACAAGAGAATATCAAGTATCAGCTACTGAATAAGTCGGGCCAACAGACATGCAGTGGGAATTGATACAGACAGGACATCAATGGAATAAACCGGGGGCAGATGTAGAATTACAGCCCCAAAAAATGGGGATTTCATACCTTAACAGCAGTCTGTTCTACAGCGATGTGGAATGTGACAGCGGCCAGATTATGACGCAGAAAATAAAGTGCCAGAAACTTGTGTCGTTTCATGAATCTGCCCTGTAAATGTCAACCGTAACTTTGACTGAACATGCAAGCAGCATCAGGTCTGATGAAGTTATTACGCTCCACGCATGGAAACCACATTTACAGGAAGTTACTGTATATTTCTAGCGGTCAGTGGTGTTTAGCGGAGTTGCCGCTCACCCTCTCTTCCTAGCGTGAAGGAGTAACTATGGTGGCCACGAAACTTGAAACTCGCTGTAAAAAAATGTCGGTTGGCGATTTGACAGTAAAAAACTGCCAAAACCACGGCGGTAAAATATGCCGTGAAATATGACATATTGTCGTACTTGAAAACTGTCATTTATATGCCATTTTAAGGGAATTTATACAGAATAAAGTTTTATATTAGAGAGTTAATTGTGCAGTAAAATTTCAGGGTCATTGTAAGGTAACAAACACATGATGATTCTTATTTTGGTGATTATACACTAATGAAAACATAGTTATGAATATTATATTCAATTTCCAGAGCCCCGTAAAACTTCTTGGCACTGCACCTTAATTACACAGAACAGTGTCTGTATCAATATTATGTTGAAACTATGAAACAGGCTGTACTTTCCTATAGAAGTTTGGATACTTTTGCTCTGCTGTGAAAACATTTCATCATTTAAATCAATAGCTAAAATAAATTCAAGCTGTGCACAGCTCCTGTTCTTTCTAATAACATTTTTTCTGGCTTCCTTTCCACAGGTTTTTTTTTCTACAGTGTTTGATACCCCAAAAGAATTTAGGAGGACTAAAAACAAAAACTTTGCATGGTCTGAAGTCATCATTACAATTCAGGCGCACGTAAAAGAGATGTTTTATATCCTCGTGTGCGGTTTACATTAGACCTGAAGCAGAACTGAGCAGATGTGAAGGTTTGCTGATGGATGGTGCCATCACTGCAGCGTCTACAGTACCGTAACTGCAGGAATACTTCAATAACTTTACTTTAACAATTACCATTTTGAAAGAGGCTCCAGAGATTTACGCTTTTGTTGACAGTCACACTCCTTTGCTACCTTTACCGGCATGTTTCTAGTTTGTTTTCATCATTGCAACACACGATAGCAACGTTCAAGCTTCGTCATGTTCCCGACCTTGCAAAGCTGTACACATGTTTTGTACTACTTTCTGCTTGATCAACAGCAGCAGTAGTATTTCTCCTGAGTGGGACTGAAATATTCAGTGAATAATTCAAACTACATCTACCAATAAAGCTCGTAACTCTCCAGGCAAATGGGGCGATACTATGTTTATTTATCGGTGTACATTTGTCTTTTTGTGGACTTATATATTTAATTTCAGTTTCTACTGTTGGTTTGAGGAAGCCATGAGTATTTCTGGTCTCAGTAGTCAGTGAAGAGTGCTCAAGTCAATATTGACGAGCGCAGCTCTCATTCCTGGCCAACGGTGTGGGCCAAACAAAATCCAATTTAGAACGTTTGCACAAGAAAACTGATGACTGACTTGTGCACAACAAAGTTTGATCACTGTAATGTCCACAGACTATTCATTGAAACTCTCTAACCTTGTACCTATACTGCATACTACCCAAACAGGGAATACGAGCCAGTGATACAGCTACTGATACTGTGACTTTGTTTTTTTAATACACCTGACCAGACACATGGAGATTTGTAGGTTTAATTATTAATTCAACGCGTCCTTCCCGTCACCTTTCTCTTCCCTCTCATCTCTCCCATCGTCGTCTGCCTTATGATGTCGAATGAAGTGGAAATGTGCTAAATAACCGAGAAACTGAAGTTACGTCCCCAGCTCACGGCGCCGCTCCTCAGGGGGAAAGGAGCCTGTTTTATATGCAGCAGGGGGGGCCGGTATGTGATGTGACCAAAAATGGGATTAGCCAAAAGGAGGATGGAGAGATAAGAGCCTCGTCATAATGAATTCTATACACACAAAGACACAAACACGACAGTCTCTGCTTCCTCACATTATGGCCTGTTCTTGGACTACAGAAGAGAGAGAGATGAAATTACTTTTCACTATAATAAAAGCTGAAAATAAAATATATAATCAATCCAAACAATGTCAAATCTTATATCTAACTGCTGTAATTATTGGGCAGCGAGATGCTCTCAATGACTGTTTTGCCGTTAAAGCCACTATGTGAAGGCCTTAAAAATCCTCTCTTTGCCACCACCTGGTGGTAGCATCAAGAATGATACTTCTGAAGTGACTCTGTAAGTAAAGGTTGGATCACCTTATGCGCTGATTGGTCACATGACAGCAGACCTTTGAGCGCACCTGTACACCTCTGCCTTCAGGTGACACGCCATTCAAAAACTTAATCATTTCAGGTGTAGCCCCACCTTTAACCTCCCGCATGTTAAGTCCTCATTGCTGACAGGTGCAAAGAAGAAGCTGGCGGCTCCGGTTCTGGCATGACATCGGCATGAACACACAGCATCCTGAGCAGAAACATTACAGGCAAAGTCTGACTGCAGAGTCAGGGTCATACACTGCTGAGCGCTGACTGCAGGGTCTCAACATCAGTGTGAATCTGCAGAACAACTGCATGTGTTTAGTCAATTCTCTCTCTCTTTGTCTTTCACACACACATATATACATACACACACACATATTCTCCCTCATAACACACTCTCCGTCTCCCAGGTATCAAACTCTGATATTCCTGAGGTGAGGAGGTAGTGCAGTCTATTCTCCACGCCCTCACAAAGCGCTCCTGAACATCGGTCCATTGTGCTGCGTGCTTGCCTGCCACTAGTGGATAGAGTTCATGTTATATTTATGTAGCCTAAAGCACACTCTCTCCCTATGTTCCTTTATCATTCTCTCCCTCACTGTCTCCCTCTCTCTCTCTCCCTCTCTCCCAATCTTCTGCTGTGTTGAACTCTCGCCAGCTCCACTAGGTCTCCCCTCTGCAGACAACAATGTTCCATCTCGTTGCTTTTGCCCTAGATATCAGCTATTTTTATATGGAATAATTAGACACATAACTGATTTAAATACTGCAAAGCCTTATTCTTTTGTCTCCACTTAATGCGGAGCTGGGTGCATGATTCCAAAGGTGTAAAAGTGCACATGTGTGATCTAAAGTAATTATTTTTTCTGAGTTCATTAGTGGTATAGGGAAGAGAAAAAGGTATGCCGATTTACATTATTTCAAATGTATGTGAATTTTAATTTGGTGGATTTGTGGATGCACGTGTGTGTGTGTGTATGTGTGTGTGCTTACAGAGGGTGGTAGCATGTGTCTGTGTGTGTGTGTGCGTAGGCTGCATTCATTATCTGATCCGAAGGTGAGAACAAGGGGGAACATTTAGCCTGCGGTTACTTATTAATAAATATTCAGCACGGAGACGCAGGAAAAAAAGATCAACATTATTTCTAATATTTGTTTTGAGCATTTGTTAAGCCTGTTATTCTACACCCGGTCTCACTTGCCGAACCGCAAGGTCTTTGCGGAGGTATTAGCATTTGTTTGAGTGTGTGTGTGTGTGTGTGTGTGAGACGTAGAGCCCCTCTGCCACTGGATCCCAGCTGTCTGAAATCTCTAAAGAAAAAACAGAACATGGTAGTAATGATGATGATGATGATGCTCGTGGTGATTATGATTTCTGCAGATGAGGACACTGATTTGACTTTGTGGATGATTACTGTTTTAATCTTTGTGGTTATTGTTGGTATCATTATCCTGATGATACCGTTTGTGATGATGATGATGATGATGAATGTCACGTAGATGAAGGATGTTAGCAATTTAGGGAATTATGTAGTTGTGATTTTTTTTTTGTTCTGCTGGGATGGTAAATGGTCCCCTTTGGAAATGTGAGCATATAAAGGTTCATGTTTTCATGCCAGCTAATGGAAGTGAGATTAATTCAGATTCACTCATCTTCACGTGTAGAGAGTATGTGCCTGTACATGGTACATTTACACAGTGCTATTGTTAAAGCAGTTGACAAGTGAGCTGTCATGCGTGTATTTCTGCTTTAACATGGGGACTTATGGAGACTGACTCATTTCTGGAACCAGCCTCAAGTGGACATTTGAGGAACTGCAGTTTTTGGCTTCACTTCACAGTTAAGGACTTTAACAACAACAACAGGGAGCTGCTAGTTAACTTAGCTTAGCAGAAATACTGGAGGCAATGGAGAAACCACTAGCCTGGCTCCATCCGAAGGGAATAAAATTCAACTATGAGCACCTCCAGAGCTAACTAGCCAATGATATAATGTGTGCTTTGAGCTTTAGATGTGCTGGCAGGAGGTTGCTAAGCTAGCTAACCAGCTACTGGGTGTAGTCTTGCATTTACCAGATAAGAGAGCGTATTTCCCAAAATTGCTTTAAGCGGATGCCGTCACCAAAGTCTGACATGACCCCTCACTTTTAAGGTTATTTTTTGAAAAAGGATTGTGTAACCTTCTATCCAGTGTATAATCCAGAAGTCAGAAGGTCCTGGTAGGGGGGGAAGGGTTACCTTTAACCCTTTGTCAGTCCTCCATAGACTTTCTCTGCACCTCTCAGACTATACTTACAGGCCTGTGGTGGAGCATGCTGAGGTTTGTGATCATAATATCCTCTGAAAAAGACACTAAAATGAAACATTCAAACATGAAAGATGAGACAGAGACATTGCTCGTTATGGTAAGGAGCAAACACAGCGGGTGTCAAGGCAATAGTCCAGTCTTCTATAATATGCACATCTTCATTTCTGTTTTACAGCCTCACCATTCGGAGCCACTCCATAATTTAACAGGTTCCTCCTCAGCCCTACCACCAACTTTCATTCAAACTCAGTCTGGTGATCGTTCCATGGGAAGTTCCTCATGCTGTCACAAAGTTTTACTTGTGTACTTGAAGAACCAAGGACTTCATCGTGGGCCCCAATCCCAACCTACACCAGTGGTCCACACACCTTTCTTCAGTTTAAGACAGCTGTGCCTGGATACAAGCTGTTCATCAAACGAGGCTGCTGAATTTTCCAGTTCAGCCAAAGGAATTACAGAAACACTTCTTTGTGTTTGTTTTTAACAAAAAAAAGTGTGAGATTGTGTGTGTGTGCACACATACAATGACACACATTTATATTCCTGTGTGTGTCACCATCTCTCAGGGTCTTGCCTGCCTCGGTCATGAGGGGTTGTTAAAAAGAAAGAAACGGTGGCAACGTGACAGCGCTACAGCGCTAAACCAAATCGACTTTTCTTTCGTTCTTTTTCTTTCTTCGTATTCTCGGTTCTCATTGAGAGCTCCGAACAATGCCACGTTTCCCTCGACAGTCTCTCTCTCTGCAGGGAACCCGCCCCCTTCTTCCTAATTTCTCCTCCACCTAAACAGAAAAGAACCCCGTTAAAGAGCGTCATTAGTGCCAGGCCATTTTTTTTGTTTCCTTACTCTCGGAAGAAAGAGGAAGTGTTATCTGTGGCGGACAAACTTAACCCAATTAAGATCTGGTGGGGCGTAGGGGCTTGGCTCGGGACACAGCTGGGGCTGCTAGCTTGCCAACCAGGCACGCAGCCAGCCAGTCAGCCAGACAACCAGCCGGGTAAGGCAGGCAAGTAGCCAGACGCCCACTCAATCAGCCAGCCAGTCAAACAGTCAGGAAACCAACCAGCTACCTACTCGGTACACCCAGCAGCCTGGCAGTTAGACAGGTAACCAGCCAGCAAACCAGACGGCCAAATAGTTAGCCAGGTGTTCTGTCAGGTAGCCAACCTATCAGGCATCCAGCCTCTTTATCCTGTGAAGGGATTTTGACTTCAGTTTAAGAAGTGCTCTTCTAGTATTCTGCTGGCATCGTGAGGCTGATCTCAGCTCAGTATACGGTACGTATGCAACACTTTTACACTTATTTAATATTTATAAGTGACATTACAGTTAGTTAACTGTTGTTTCAATGTCCGTTTTTGCATTTATTGCTCTTTATCTCCATGAAGTACACTAAAATGACGGTTCAGTGACATTAGCAGTTGGTTGTGGCAGCTCTCCAGTCGGGTGCTGTTAAACTACTGCAGAAGAAGAGGGCACGACAAGGTCACGTAATCAAATGACCACCAGTCAAACCTCAAACTGTAAAAACACAATGGAAATATGACATTTATGTTTGTTTTAATGCATCGATTCCTCAGCCTTTCAAACACATGTGATGTTTCCTACCAGGCTGGAGAATGATGCTTCATGTACGTCATTATTTCTTGGCATTTTTTTATGTTTTTTGGGGGCTTTTTATTATTTTATTTTGGAAGTGGCAGCTGAAGAACGACGGGAAACTGTGCAGAAAGAGGAATCAAACTCCGAGCAGCAGGGAACAGTGAAAAACTGCAGTAAAAGATGCCATAAAATATGACTGCACTTTACTGTATGCAGTAAAACAGTCATATGTCATTATTTATACAGCTTTTTAAGGGAATTTATACATAATAAAGTAGTATTTTATATTGGAGAGTGCTAATTATACGGTAAAACACCGTAATATTTTATGACATGGTCATTCTACATGGTCAATCTACAGACATTTAAAAAAATATGGACTAAAACACAAACCTTAAAACTGAAATCATCAGTACTGATATCCTTTACCATAATATTAGACATAGTTATACTGTATTTACAGTAAAATTCTGGAAATTACAGCTGCCAGAATTTCACCGTTGGAAAAGCGGTGGATGGAAATACAAAAGAATCAGTCAACGCTAATCTGAGGCGTCAGCGGCCCAACTTATAGCAGAGAACTGAGTTGTTATCTTCCTTGTTCCGGTTTATTGCCACCGTTTTTACAGCCATTATGTATCCCTCGATCACATTTCAATAAAGTGACTGTAAAACTGCCACGACCATTAAACCAGGGCTGGAGTGAATTTTACGTGCTGCTTGTTAAACACGTGAGAACTGCCTGGTCATATTCGAGCGCCGGCCTGTAATGTGATGGTGTTCTTTCTCGAACAGAGCATTTGCAATTAAGCAAAGGACAAAAGACCCCTTGTCATATGCAAATGTGTATTGAGACTGAGACATCATCACCCCGTACATGAGAGCATACACACACACACACACACAGCAGCATATTTCAAAATCATCAAACCTTCTTCCCCTGGTGCCACACCTCACACTGGCACACACACAAACACGCTCACCCCATGATCCATACGCAAGTGCCAGATACACACTCCAACAGCCAAACATGTTGATAATTAGAGCCTTGTTATTGGAAGGTGTTATCACAACAATTAACACCCTAATGTGTGTATGCATGTGTATGCGTGTGTGTGTGTGCGATGGGAGGGAAGGTGCTGGTTGTTGAGTGTGTGTGTGTGTGTGTGTGTGCGTGTAAGCCTTCACGTGTTGCTGGTTGGTGAGGAAGTGTGCGTGCATTCCATTAATTCAACCACGCAGGCCCGACACACACACACACACACACACACACACACACACACACACAGCGAGGGTTCGATGTAACAATGAAACAGTTTCCCAGTTTGATGAAGTTCCTGTGAATTCTGACACACCGGCAGCAGGAATAGTTGGAGTGATAGATTCTGATTGATATCCAGTGGGGAGCAGAGAAAGAGGAGGAGGAAGAGGTGAGGGAGGATGAGCAGGTAAAATAAAAGGAGATATGACGACAGGGGAGACGGAGAGAGTCGGGGGTTAAGCTGGACCGTGCAGAGAATGACAGAGGAGGAAGGATGAGTTTGTTTAATTGTGTATTTTCAGCCACACGTCTGCAGCCTTTTTTCCTTTTATCCGGTTTCAACTGAAATGACTCGAGCCCCGTGACAAACGCAATGCAAATGGAGAGTAAATGACTTGACTCGAGAGGCGAGGAGGTGGAGGAGGAACGGCAGCACTGACAGAGAGAGGTGGGAAAACAGGAGGAGCAGTGTTGACAAGACGGGGAGGTAGAGGAGAGGCTGGGAGAAGGAGAGATGAGATGATAAGATTTTTGCTCTCGCTCGTTCACTCTCTCCTTTTCTCTCGTTACCTTCCGCCGTCATCGTCCTCTTCTGTGTTTTTACCTCTGCCAGCATGTCGACAGAAGCTCCTGAGCGTGGTTACATCGCTCCGGTTCTGCCACAACACCAGCTCCTCTCCCCGTCAGCATCTGCTCACGCTTCGGGCCTAAAGCCTCCTCTTCTCGGTGCTCTGAGCTCACAGTCCAAGCAGCCAACCCAGCTAACAAACTGAGCTAACATGAGCTAACAGCAGCTACAGTTGTGATTTGTAGTATTTGATAGAATCACATGTATCTAAATGACGCGTACGACTAGATGGAGGTCAGGTACCAGCAGTGGTACCCGTGCCATAGTTTGAGAATCAGTGGTCTACAAAAGTAAGCATTCCAGCATGCCAAGGACAAAGGTGCCAATCTAAAACATTTATTTATGTGAGCATTAAAACAAGTAAAACATTTGGATGTTCCCTTCAAACACACACACACACACACACACACACATCACTGCTTGCCGGATTCAATCATTTCTTTTTTGAAAACATTCCTGTAGCAGCAAGAAAAAATGCTCCAGTGAGACACTTAATGCATAAATTTAAGACACCAACAGTATGCCGCCGTTGTTCTTCCCACAAACAACTCTCTCTCTCACACACACACACACACACAGTGTCCAATCAGAGTGTGTGTAGGCTGGTGTAATGAGGTGAAGACAGTTGTCCATTACTTCCTGAGTTGATGGGTTCCTCGCAGCGGTGCGTCCACAGCTGGAGGAGAGGCGGAGGAGGAGGCACCAACAAGGAGAGAATACCAGACACATGCAGGCATATTCACCCTCTGTGTGTTCCTGCGCCACTCTTAATATCAATAATAATAATAATAATAAACTTTATGCAGCAGTTTTCAAAGAAGTTATTAATTGCATTTATATGGTAAAGCACATTAAAACAGTAAAAATGTAAACTTGGATAGTAATGTGCTGGAAGAACGCGTCCTGTAATGGATCCTTAAAGGAAGCATTCACACTTACAGAGATAAGTCTGTTTCTCGTCTGAAGGAGGCAAAAGTTCTGCAGGTTTGTCGACTTTATTGTTTTTTAGTTAGTTTATTTAAAGGATTATTTTAAACAGGTGTTCAGGAAATACCAATACCAGAATATTTTTAGCACACACACACAGGAGATGGATGCATGACCCGTGTTTGAAGACACACTATAGAGTGTGGAGTGCAGCATGAAGGAGTGACACGGTGCGACTGTGAAAATTCTGCATTGGGATGTTTCATATAATTATTCCTGGGTAAGGTATGGGAGCTGGTGGAAGTATTTGACAAGACAGTCAAGTCACAGGAAGTGTGACACGTTTAATATCACGACATGTCGGCAGAATGTCCCGATTTGTTTTCTACGTCGGACGAATGCAGACTGAAGTTCCTGTTCCTGATGAAGTGTTTTTTTTTGTGAGAGGCTGTTTTATGTGTTAATGTGTTTGAATGTGCAGCCTGAGCCTCGCTCGTCATGTCTTATAGAGCAGGGCTGTGTTCATATTTCTGTTCTGCATTCTCTGACATGTACAGAGTATAACGTGCCCTCATTACGTTTAATGCCTTTGTTTGTCATGTTTGCGGTGTCTTCTACGTCTGTGCAGGCTGGGGACCTTTGATGCATGACACTAAAAAAAACACAACTATAATTATAATTACATAAAGTAGATTCATGACTGTCTCACACACATACAGGACATGAATGCATGGGCTTTGGTGGTCTGGCTGGTGTTTAGAGACTTGCAGCCCAGCCACACTACATGCATCTACAATTATATAGTGGATTTTACATGCGCGCAGTCCCTCACAGTCCTTCATGTTACTCACCAAAGACCAAGAGAAACAAACTAACATACAGAACAAAGTAAGCCGTTTGGAGAGTTCACGTTCTCCCTGTAGAATTCATAAACAGTTTCATTGCACACAAAATAAGATCACAGAACCAAAGTGCACAACTCTGGAGGCAACAGTTCAGGTAAAGAGTCTGTACTGGTGAAATCTGAGCCGGATAGTCCAAAAAAAAAAAAAAACAGGATCAGGATTAGAAAACACATAACTGGCAAAACGAATGAAAGAAACTAAGATCCTGACAAATAAACCTTGTAGATCATTAAATTCAGATTTTCCATCATGCAAATTTCAATACTTCATTTAAAAATTTCATATAAAAATAGAGTAGTCAGGTCTTGGGAAGTCTTATTAGGAGCAACAAGTACAGTAAGTACAGTAAGTAAGACTTAAAAAACAACATGACAGCCTGGACTTGGCACATCCAAGCTTTTTTTTATTTCTACCTGTCTGCTGTTGAAAAAAGAGCAGGTGTGTGTCGCCATCTAGGGTTCAAAAGACAGAACTTCACTTTGTTTCCTTTGTTTCTGTCCAGTTTCAATAAAGTTCCAGTGTTACAGTGATCTGTAAATTGCCAAAGTTGTGTTTTGGTGGCGATGGACAAAAAGAATGTTGCTCTGTCTCTGCAGGAAACACAGAAACACAATCTGAGCCTGCCGGTTAAAAAACCGAGCACTTACTTTGTCCCCGGTGATCACGCTGCTGCTGCTGCTGCTGCTGCTGCTGCTGCTGTTTTCATCCGTTTCACAAATATTTTCACATCTAACTCAGTGAATTAAATCTGTTTCAACCAAACCAGCGTTGGTGATTGTTGTAACAGTGAAGTCAAAGACGGTCAGATCAAATCACTGCTTTCTGTCAATGGAGTCTGGTGGGTCATGGCACACATTTGTTTTAGGAACGTACATAAAACATGATGTACTGACAAATATTATCATATACTGTATAATAATCACTCACAGGGCCCGATATTTCACTAGAATGCCTTAAAGTACGTTTTGGTGATAACACTTCGGTATTTACTCTCTTGGCTTGATCAACAGGTCTCAGGTTCTCCTCTGGTTGAACCTGTTAAAGGCGGGAGGTCTTCGTTATTCTTATTTCTTCATGCCGCTTGATGGCCTCGTGTAATTTCAGAGTAATCTCACTCTGAGCAGAAGTCTGCTTAACTAGAATAAGTAATAACACCTGTGTGGGCCTTTAAGTTAAATGTTCCCCACAAAGGTGTTGTCGCTTATCTTACCTCTTCTTAGAAATGTGTGGGTGTGTGGTGGATTGGAAATCCCTTTACTTCCCTGTTAGTGTGGAACAATACACACTTTGTCATCCTTACTCCAAGTTTATTTACTTCACATACTTCCTGGTAATGCTGCAACGATCTGTCAGCATGGAACAAAAGATAAATGAAAACTCTGTGACCGAAGACCTTTCAAAACCTCGAGAATTCCCCGCAGACGCTGCTCATCTTCCATCAACCAGACACTCCCTGACTTTACAACCTTTCCAGTCACCTGATGGAGAAAAGGCGGTCGAGCAAGACTTTCCACTGCCGCAAAACAAACACTTCCTCTTTTCTATAAACTCTGAATGTTCAATAAACTGAACAACACAAATAAGAAGATGATGATTTTGTTTAGATCATAAAATTGCTGTCATGGAAGTGTGCTGATAACACAACTAAAGGTCTCAAACCATTAAGAACTAAGCGGGTAAATGAAAACCATTCCAGGTGACGATTCATAGAATTCATTAACAGGATGCCAAGAAGTGTCCCAAGCTACCAAAAATATAAAATATAAAACATTTTGCTTTATTTACACTTTTTATCACATACTGCTAACAATGCTAATTAACATCTTATTTCATCATTTTCGATGTCTTCAGTTTTACAGAAAGTGATAAAAGTATCAACTCCTGCACTTTGAACGTTTCTTCTTACAGACGACTCCTTTCTGGTGTGTAATTATAATCTGTTATGGTTCAACAAAAAGCATGGAGAGACATCATATTTTTTAAAAAGACATGTTCATTTAGACGATTCTTCACAACCAAGAAAAGTAACAAACGCACGTACACATAGCACAAGCTGTGAACTGTTGTGGATTTACAGAGAGTGGGAGACACGACTTCATGAGTGGAACAACCAAACTCAGAATATTCTACAGTTTCTAGCAGTGAGTCAAAGGTTAGGAAAAAATAAATTCATCAGCACACAGGCAGAAAAATTACAGTACAAAGTTAGTATGTTTCCCTGAATTACAAAAAGCAAGAGTAACTGTAATTATAACAAATACATTTTCTGAGCGGCCTCCACGTGAGACGTGTTGTAGTGGAACTTCTGTACTAAGATGGTTGCCCAAATTAAATTATCCTGCCACTTGGATTTTGCATAATCTGGTGACAAAGAATAAACGAGGCTCGTTACTTTAGGCTGTCTTGAAGCTGCCTTGTGTGCTTTAATGAAATGCACAATTTTTATTCTTGATGTCGACACAAAACCTGCGCAAAACGTCCAGTTTGTCTTCTTGGTTTTTGGGGGGTTAGGGACAAATATCAATACACCCTCGAACAGTGCATGTTTACAAAGACAACACAAGAACTGCGATGTGCTGCAAACAAAAAAAAAAGTGCCAAGAACTGTACATGCAACTTTAGAATGAAATGATACAAACTACTTTAGGCTGACCACTGGTGTCAGATTAGATATAAATAAAATACAATTTGAGCCAGAAATACAACTTGTATAAACAAACTTTTCAAGGAGATCCTTGAAAACTCCTTGTGAAATCTTGAGCACCATCTTGAAACACTGTATAATAGCAGATATATTCATAAAC
Organism: Nibea coibor; assembly: GCA_023373845.1. NCBI lineage: Eukaryota > Metazoa > Chordata > Actinopteri > Sciaenidae > Nibea > Nibea coibor. The sequence goes on along the minus strand of CM041722.1, from coordinate 9,560,177 downwards.
AGAAAAATAAAAAGTCCTATTACCATCGTGTGACCAACAATATTTTTGCGTGTGTGCATTCAGTTAGGTGAATCAGACGAGTCCAAGATGTATCCAGTTTGTCACTGTAACCTACTCCAATGTTATAGAAGGTACTTAAAAGGTCCAGTGTGTAATGTGGCATGTAGTACTGAAGACTGCACCCAACTGAATATCCCTTGCCTCCCTCTCCCCTTCCAAGCCCATAATAGATACTATGGTTGCTTTGAAATTTGTATAAAACGCATAAGAGAACTTTTGTAGATATTTGCTGCCCCTAAATATTACACACTGGGACTTTAAGTACAGCTGCAGTGTTGATGAATCAATCGATCATTTTAAGTAATCGTTCAGTTCTTAAATGTCTGGATTTGTCCACAACCTAAAGATGTTCGGTTTATTCTTGCAGAGGACTAAAGAAACGTTGACATTTTTTTCTTAAAAGGACAGAAAAGATCATCAAAACTGTTGCCAATCATGATTAATCGACTCATCGTTGCAGCTCCGCTTTTACAGCGGTCATCAGAATACTCCATGCCATCCTTCATCGGTCCATCCAAATAAGATAACACCACCTGTTTTTACTTAACTGAATGTGGTTTTCTACTTTTTAGTCTTTTTTTCTTGTCTTTATTTTTTATTTTTTGTTTTAGAAAAGGCAGAACAGGTCCGGGCCCAAAACTTCAAAACACTGCTGCCACTTCACACCAAATCAGGCAATGCGTCAAAAAAAACAAAACACCGGTCCTCCCGTTCATCTGAATGTGGGTATGTCCTGAACAGCGCGGCGATGGAGAAAAGGCGGTCGAGCGAGATAAAGAGTGAATGAAGTGCGAGTGGTGACCAGCGAATCAAAGGAATAAAACATGTTACGATTGTGTCGCAGCGATCATACACTCACACCAACGCATAACTCTGTGCTAATCGAAACGACGCCTGATTTCGTGTGAATGCAGCCTTACAGTGTGTGTGAGAGAGGGAGGTGTGTGTCGCTGCCTTTTCTTAGTGTCGAGGGCCGCTCGGTCGTTGAAGAGGTGGACCTGATCAGATGGAAACAGAAGAAAAAACATTATATAATAAAGGTTCAAATTAGGTTTATACTCTATATTAACACTGAACATCTGAACATATAGACTGTGTAAATAAATGTCTTCTATATTCCAGGGCGAAGCTATGGGGAAAACAGTCTAAGAATCTCACCTGGAGAAGAGAGAAGAGGTGGACGGGAACTCTTTAGAGATGGCGGGACTCCTCTATTCCCGTGGGGGCCTCGGGGGCCTGAGTGAAATGGAGGTGTGTGGTGAAGGAGGGGCCCACGAGACATAGATGGGGAGCCGTAGGGCATGTGTGAAGGCATGGGGCCCCGTGAAGCTGGAGTCCCTAACGATGGACCAGGAGGTCGGTGCAAAGACAGCAGCGGAGGAGGTTTGGTTTTTGGATAAGAACCTTAAAAAAGGAGAGACGGAGGACGCGTACGTAAGACTGGGTACTTTGTTCTTACACACTTAAACCTTCCAGAAATTAAAAACACCCTTTAGTTGTTAAATAAATGCTTGACTTTGCAGTCTAACCTGGTGGAGGCAAGAGAGGAGTGGGTGGAGGTGGGTTGTGGTCCATCATGGGCGCCCCTCCAGCAGACTGGGGTTGAGGAGGCCCAGGTGGAGTAGGGAGTAGAGGAGGTGGTTTCCCCAGTCCTGGAGGTAACATGTTACCCCTCTCCCCTTCAGTGTTGGAGACTGGAGAGGAAGAACAAAAGAAAAATGTAAAGATTCACAACAGACAGGAACGATGTGACCCAAAGAGACCACAGCTCAATCAGAGGCCCACCTTGTAAGTGCTCCTGTCGGGACCGGACGTACTCCGAGATGGTTTCCAGCTCCTCGGGGTAGAGGTGCACTCCCTCAGCTAACAGCATGAGTAGTGGACGGGTTTCAGAGGGAACCGTGTGGCGCTCGATCTTTTCTCGATCTAGATAGTCATCCAGCAGCTGTGACGCCTGCGCTGCGATATCTGCGGGGTCCCTCGGCGGGCGCTCTTTGACGAGTCCGCGACTGTACTCGGCCGCAACAAAGTCCATAGCCTGGTCTTTGGGCATGTTGCGATGTACTGGTGGGGAAATGGGAATGTTAATAGTGAGGTGTCAGGAGACTGAAGGAGAAGAGAAGAAGTGAAACAAGAGACAACAAAAGCTGCAGTATAATCAATGGGGTTCTTAGAGGTCAGAAATTGATTTTCTTTAATGTGATGTTGGGGGTCAGCAAATTCAGCTGATAAATTGGTACTTTGGTCAGCAGTACTTTTGAACAGGTACGTGTTAAATGTGTTTGTTGGGCGTGGAGAGGTGTGCATTTATCAGTAACTTTAGAGGATTTGTGTAATCGATTAATTTATTATATATTATTTAAGGACATGTTAAATTTTGCTGGTGTAGTCCAGACTAAAAATGTATTTAGGACAGTGTATAATCATCTTAGGACAATTACATCCCTTTGCACATTTGTGATTTTATATAATGCATATTGGCAATTTGTATTGTGCAGACTTGATTGTTGATTGAAATCAGTTTCTTTGGTTTTTTAATGACATGCACACTCTGATGTGTATTTTCAGTATAAATATAGAAATAGCTGTAGTTGTGAAGACCGTCTATATTATGTTTGGTGAACTTTTGATTATGCGTGCAGGGTTTAGATATTGACAATCTCACTGTCACACATTACAGTGTACACAAAACTCTCATAGAGTCAGTTTAAACAAAAGCTAGGCTTTACTACAACTTGGGATTTTACTTTGAAAGCTTTAGCCATCAGTTCCATTGATCATATTGATATCCTAATGACCATAGCAATTGCTGAGGCGTCAGAAGACATGATAGACACCTCCAATGGAGAAACAAGAATGCAGCCAGTCAGACCGTAGCAAGCATAGTATTTTCCAGCTTAGCGCACATTAACAGTTCCTTATTGCTCCAGAAAACCCTGAACGTCTTATCTGGCCACTTGTGTTTCTGATTTTTGGCTGCATCTCAGCAATTACTTTGGTGATTACCAATAGTTTGGCTTTTAAGAAATAATTTTGTCTTTTATGTTAAATTAAAAGATGGATATCACTCTCATGTCTGACTTTCAATATGAAGCTACAGGAAGTAGCCAGTTATCTTAACTTAGCATAAAGACTGGTAACAGCTAGCCTGTGTATATAATATGGTAACTAGTGAGCTTTAAAAGGAGTTGGTAGCTTCATATTCAGACTTGAGAGAGCAGTATCCATCTTCTCACCCAACTCTTGGAAAGAAAACCAAACCAAAACGTGGAACACTCCCTTTTATATCCCTATATTGGTATTTTGGGCTTAATTCAGTTAGTTAAATATGTAATGTTATGTTGTTTATACCAGAGTGCCATTGGTGTATATAATAAATGAATATTGTGTGTAGATTTGATGGACTTTATGGACTTTTTATAGTTGACTCAAAGACCATGTGAGTGCAGAACTGTAGCTTACAGACTGTAAATGTTGGTGTTTTAATGGGAATATTTCTTTTCCAGATATTCTTTTGTTGGTATAATAAAAACATAAATTGTGTTAGACAATTTACTGAGAAGGGATGGAGGGTTGTAACCGAGGTGGTTTGTCTAAGCTTGAAGGAATGAGGGGTAGGGACTTACTTTTGAGGGATTCTGAGAATATGATAACAGTGCAGGAGGACAGAGCTACATTTGTCTGCTCCACCAGAATACATAACGAGGAGCCGTCTGCTCGGACATCCTGCAGGGCCCGGGTCAGGCCCGATTCCGCCTGAAGGTAGAGCATTTCCACTGACAGGCCACGCTCCTGCAAACACTGGCTTAGCGATTTGGGGTAATCCCTTTGAGAGGAAGAGAAACACCTTGTTAAGTTGACATGTCTATATTAAGTGACTCAGCTGCCATATACAGTACCAGACAAAACGTTGGACCAACCTTCTCAGTAACCTGTTTTTCTCTGTTTTTATTATTTTATGTATTAGATACACTGAAGACATCATGTGTCATTCTCCGAATCAGTTTC
>CM041722.1:9399130-9555609 GCA_023373845.1 Nibea coibor | reverse complement strand
TGATTGAAGGCATGTTCACCTGCCATAAATTGATTGAAGTCCAAACGCAGTTAATGAATGGTGATTTCTGCCTGAATATGTCTTCGTTTGATTCTAGAGCTTCATAATATAAAGATCTGAGCTCACAGAACAGCTTGGAATTCTTGTAATGGACCATTACAACACAAAATGGGCATTTTCACCTGCCATAAATTGATTGAAGGCCAAACGCAGTTAATGAATGGTGATTTCTGCCTGAATATATCTTCGTCTGATTCTAGAGCTTCATAATATAAAGATCTGAGCTCACAGGACAGCTTGGAATTCTTGTAAAGGACCATTACAACACAAAATGGGCATTTTCACCTGCCAAAAATTGATTGAAGGCATTTTCACCTGCCATAAATTGATTGAAGGCCAAACGCAGTTAATGAATGGTGATTTCTGCCTGAATAGATCTTCGTCTGATTCTAGAGCTTCATAATATAAAGATCTGAGCTCACAGGACAGCTTGGAATTCTTGTAAAGGACCATTACAACACAAAATGGGCATTTTCACCTACCAAAAATTGATTGAAGGCATTTTCACCTGCCATAAATTGATTGAAGTCCAAACGCAGTTAATGAATGGTGATTTCTGCCTGAATATATCTTCGTCTGATTCTAGAGCTTCATAATATAAAGATCTGAGCTCACAGGACAGCTTTGAATTCTTGTAAAGGACCATTACAACACAAAATGGGCATTTTCACCTGCCATAAATTGATTGAAGGCATGTTCACCTGCCATGAATTGATTGAAGGCCAAACGCAGTTAATGAATGGTGATTTTTGCCTGAATATATCTTCGTCTGATTCTAGAGCGTCATAATATAAAGATCTGAGCTCACAGGACAGCTTGGAATTCTGGTAAAGGACCATTACAACACAAAATGGGCATTTTCATCTGCTGAAAATTGGCATTTTCACCTGCCATAAATTTATTGAAGGCCAAACGCAGTTAATGAAAGGTGATTTCTGCCTAAATAGGACTTGATCTGATTCTAGGGTTTCATAATACAAAGATCTGAGCTCACAGGACAGCTTGGAATTCTTGTAAAGGACCATTACAACACAAAATGGGCATTTTCACCTGCCAAAAAAATTGATTGAAGGCATTTTCACCTGCCATAAATTGATTGAAGGCCAAACGCAGTTAATTAAAGGTGATTTCTGCCTAAGTAGGACTTGATCTCATTCTAGGGCTTCAAAATATAAAGATCTGAGCTCACAGGACAGCTTGGAATTCTTGTAAAGGACCATTACAGCACAAAATGGGCATTTTCACCTGCCAAAAATTGATTGAAGGCATTTTCACCTGCCATAAATTGATTGAAGGCCAAACGCAGTTAATGAATGGTGATTTCTGCCTGAATAGGACTTGATCTCATTCTAGGGCTTCAAAATATAAAGATCTGAGCTCACAGGACAGCTTGGAATTCTTGTAAAGGACCATTACAACACAAAATGGGCATTTTCACCTGCCAAAAATTGATTGAAGGCATTTTCACCTGCCATAAATTGATTGAAGGCCAAACGCAGTTAATGAATGGTGATTTCTGCCTGAATAGATCTTCGTCTGATTCTAGAGCTTCATAATATAAAGATCTGAGCTCACAGGACAGCTTGGAATTCTTGTAAAGGACCATTACAACACAAAATGGGCATTTTCACCAGCTGAAAATTGGCATTTTCACCTGCCATAAATTGATTGGAGGCCAAACGCAGTTTAATGAATGGTGATTTCTGCCTGAATATATCTTCGTCTGATTCTAGGGCTTCATAATAAGAAGATCTGAGCTCACAGGACAGCTTCGAATTCTTGTAAAGGACCATTACAACACAAAATGGGCATTTTCACCTGCAAAAAATTGATTGAAGGCATGTTCACCTGCCATAAATTGATTGAAGTCCAAACGCAGTTAATGAATGGTGATTTCTGCCTGAATATATCTTCGTTTGATTCTAGAGCTTCATAATATAAAGATCTGAGCTCACAGAACAGCTTGGAATTCTTGTAATGGACCATTACAACACAAAATGGGCATTTTCACCTGCCATAAATTGATTGAAGGCCAAACGCAGTTAATGAATGGTGATTTCTGCCTGAATATATCTTCGTCTGATTCTAGAGCTTCATAATATAAAGATCTGAGCTCACAGGACAGCTTGGAATTCTTGTAAAGGACCATTACAACACAAAATGGGCATTTTCACCTGCCAAAAATTGATTGAAGGCATTTTCACCTGCCATAAATTGATTGAAGGCCAAACGCAGTTAATGAATGGTGATTTCTGCCTGAATAGGACTTGATCTCATTCTAGGGCTTCAAAATATAAAGATCTGAGCTCACAGGACAGCTTGGAATTCTTGTAAAGGACCATTACAACACAAAATGGGCATTTTCACCTGCCAAAAATTGATTGAAGGCATTTTCACCTGCCATAAATTGATTGAAGGCCAAACGCAGTTAATGAATGGTGATTTCTGCCTGAATAGATCTTCGTCTGATTCTAGAGCTTCAAAATATAAAGATCTGAGCTCACAGGACAGCTTGGAATTCTTGTAACTGACCATTACAGCACAAAATGGGCATTTTCACCTGCCAAAAATTGATTGAAGGCCAAATGCAGTTAATGAATGGTGATTTCTGCCTGAATAGGACTTGATCTCATTCTAGGGCTTCAAAATATAAAGATCTGAGCTCACAGGACAGCTTGGAATTCTTGTAAAGGACCATTACAACACAAAATGGGCATTTTCACCTGCTGAAAATTGGCATTTTCACCTGCCATAAATTGATTGAAGGCCAAACGCGGTTAATGAAAGGTGATTTCTGCCTAAATAGGACTTGATCTGATTCTAGGGTTTCATAATATAAAGATCTGAGCTCACAGGACAGCTTGGAATTCTTGTAAATGACCATTACAGCACAAAATGGGCATTTTCACCTGCCAAAAATTGATTGAAGGCCAAACGCAGTTAATGAATGGTGATTTCTACCTGAATAGGACTTGATCTGATTCTAGGGCTTCAAAATATAAAGATCTGAGCTCACAGGACAGCTTGGAATTCTTGTAAAGGACCATTACAACACAAAATGGGCATTTTCACCTGCAAAAAATTGATTGAAGGCATGTTCACCTGCCATAAATTGATTGAAGTCCAAACGCAGTTAATGAATGGTGATTTCTGCCTGAATAGATCTTCGTCTGATTCTAGAGCTTCATAATATAAAGATCTGAGCTCACAGGACAGCTTGGAATTCTTGTAAATGACCATTACAACACAAAATGGGCATTTTCACCTGCCAAAAATTGATTGAAGGCATTTTCACCTGCCATAAATTGATTGAAGGCCAAACGCAGTTAATGAATGGTGATTTCTGCCTGAATATATCTTCGTCTGATTCTAGAGCTTCATAATATAAAGATCTGAGCTCACAGGACAGCTTGGAATTCTTGTAAAGGACCATTACAACACAAAATGGGCATTTTCACCTGCTGAAAATTGGCATTTTCACCTGCCATAAATTGATTGAAGGCCAAACGCAGTTAATGAATGGTGATTTCTGCCTGAATAGGACTTGATCTGATTCTAGAGCTTCATAATATAAAGATCTGAGCTCACAGGACAGCTTGGAATTCTTGTAAAGGACCATTACAACACAAAATGGGCATTTTCACCTGCAAAAAATTGATTGAAGGCATTTTCACCTGCCATAAATTGATTGAAGTCCAAACGCAGTTAATGAATGGTGATTTCTGCCTGAATATATCTTCGTCTGATTCTACAGCTTCATAATATAAAGATCTGAGCTCAGAGGACAGCTTGGAATTCTTGTAAAGGACCATTACAGCACAAAATGGGCATTTTCACCTGCCATAAATTGATTGAAGGTATTTTCACCTGCCATAAATTGATTGAAGGCCAAACGCAGTTAATGAATGGTGATTTCTGCCTGAATAGATCTTCGTCTGATTCTAGAGCTTCATAATATAAAGATCTGAGCTCACAGGACAGCTTGTAATTCTTGTAAAGGACCATTACAACACAAAATGGGCATTTTCACCTGCTGAAAATTGGCATTTTCACCTGCCAAAAATTGATTGAAGGCCAAACGCAGTTAATGAATGGTGATTTCTGCCTGAATATATCTTCGTCTGATTCTAGAGCTTCATAATATAAAGATCTGAGCTCACAGGACAGCTTGGAATTCTTGTAAAGGACCATTACAACACAAAATGGGCATTTTCACCTGCTGAAAATTGGCATTTTCACCTGCCGTAAATTGATTGGAGGCCAAACGCAGTTAATGAATGGTGATTTCTGCCTGAATATATCTTCGTCTGATTCTAGAGCTTCATAATATAAAGATCTGAGCTCACAGGACAGCTTGGAATTCTTGTAAAGGACCATTACAACACAAAATGGGCATTTTCACCAGCTGAAAATTGGCATTTTCACCTGCCATAAATTGATTGGAGGCCAAACGCAGTTAATGAATGGTGATTTCTGCCTGAATATATCTTCGTCTGATTCTAGGGCTTCATAATAAGAAGATCTGAGCTCACAGGACAGCTTGGAATTCTTGTAAAGGACCATTACAACACAAAATGGGCATTTTCACCTGCCAAAAATTGATTGAAGGCATTTTCACCTGCCATAAATTGATTGGAGGCCAAACGCAGTTAATGAATGGTGATTTCTGCCTGAATATATCTTCGTCTGATTCTAGGGCTTCATAATAAGAAGATCTGAGCTCACAGGACAGCTTGGAATTCTTGTAAAGGACCATTACAACACAAAATGGGCATTTTCACCTGCCAAAAATTGATTGAAGGCATTTTCACCTGCCATAAATTGATTGAAGGCCAAACGCAGTTAATGCATGGTGATTTCTGCCTGAATATATCTTCGTTTGATTCTAGAGCTTCATAATATGAAGATCTGAGCTCACAGAACAGCTTGGAATTCTTGTAAAGCACCATTATAACACAAAATGGGCATTTTCACCTGCAAAAAATTGATTGAAGGCATGTTCACCTGCCATAAATTGATTGAAGGCCAAACGCAGTTAATGAATGGTGATTTCTGCCTGAATATATCTTCGTCTGATTCTAGAGCTTCATAATATAAAGATCTGAGCTCACAGGACAGCTTGGAATTCTTGTAAAGGACCATTACAACACAAAATGGGCATTTTCACCAGCTGAAAATTGGCATTTTCACCTGCCATAAATTGATTTGGAGGCCAAACGCGGTTAATGAATGGTGATTTCTGCCTGAATATATCTTCGTCTGATTCTAGAGCTTCATAATATGAAGATCTGAGCTCACAGGACAGCTTGGAATTCTTGTAAAGGACCATTACAACACAAAATGGGCATTTTCACCTGCTGAAAATTGGCATTTTCACCTGCCGTAAATTGATTGGAGGCCAAACGCAGTTAATGAATGGTGATTTCTACCTGAATATATCTTCGTCTGATTCTAGGGCTTCATAATAAGAAGATCTGAGCTCACAGGACAGCTTGGAATTCTTGTAAAGGACCATTACAACACAAAATGGGCATTTTCACCTGCCAAAAATTGATTGAAGGCATTTTCACCTGCCATAAATTGATTGAAGGCCAAACGCAGTTAATGCATGGTGATTTCTTCCTGAATATATCTTCGTTTGATTCTAGAGCTTCATAATATGAAGATCTGATCTCACAGAACAGCTTGGAATTCTTGTAAAGGACCATTATAACACAAAATGGGCATTTTCACCTGCAAAAAATTGATTGAAGGCATGTTCACCTGCCATAACTTGATTGAAGTCCAAACGCAGTTAATGAATGGTGATTTCTGCCTGAATAGATCTTCGTCTGATTCTAGAGCTTCATAATATAAAGATCTGAGCTCACAGGACAGCTTGGAATTCTTGTAAAGGACCATTACAAAACAAAATGGGCATTTTCACCTGCAAAAAATTGATTGAAGGCATTTTCACCTGCCATAAATTGATTGAAGGCCAAACGCAGTTAATGAACGGTGATTTCTGCCTGAATAGATCTTCGTCTGATTCTAGAGCTTCATAATATAAAGATCTGAGCTCACAGGACAGCTTGTAATTCTTGTAAAGGACCATTACAACACAAAATGGGCATTTTCACCTGCTGAAAATTGGCATTTTCACCTGCCAAAAATTGATTGAAGGCCAAACGCAGTTAATCAATGGTGATTTCTGCCTGAATATATCTTCGTCTGATTCTAGAGCTTCATAATATAAAGATCTGAGCTCACAGGACAGCTTGGAATTCTTGTAAAGGACCATTACAACACAAAATGGGCATTTTCACCTGCTGAAAATTGGCATTTTCACCTGCCGTAAATTGATTGGAGGCCAAACGCAGTTAATGAATGGTGATTTCTGCCTGAATATATCTTCGTCTGATTCTAGAGCTTCATAATATAAAGATCTGAGCTCACAGGACAGCTTGGAATTCTTGTAAAGGACCATTACAACACAAAATGGGCATTTTCACCAGCTGAAAATTGGCATTTTCACCTGCCATAAATTGATTGGAGGCCAAACGCAGTTAATGAATGGTGATTTCTGCCTGAATATATCTTCGTCTGATTCTAGGGCTTCATAATAAGAAGATCTGAGCTCACAGGACAACTTGGAATTCTTGTAAAGGACCATTACAACACAAAATGGGCATTTTCACCTGCCAAAAATTGATTGAAGGCATTTTCACCTGCCATAAATTGATTGGAGGCCAAACGCAGTTAATGAATGGTGATTTCTGCCTGAATATATCTTCGTCTGATTCTAGGGCTTCATAATAAGAAGATCTGAGCTCACAGGACAGCTTGGAATTCTTGTAAAGGACCATTACAACACAAAATGGGCATTTTCACCTGCCAAAAATTGATTGAAGGCATTTTCACCTGCCATAAATTGATTGAAGGCCAAACGCAGTTAATGAATGGTGATTTCTGCCTGAATAGATCTTCGTCTGATTCTAGAGCTTCATAATATAAAGATCTGAGCTCACAGGACAGCTTGGAATTCTTGTAAAGGACCATTACAACACAAAATGGGCATTTTCACCTGCCAAAAATTGATTGAAGGCATTTTCACCTGCCATAAATTGATTGAAGGCCAAACGCAGTTAATGAATGGTGATTTCTGCCTGAATAGATCTTCGTCTGATTCTAGAGCTTCAAAATATAAAGATCTGAGCTCACAGGACAGCTTGGAATTCTTGTAACTGACCATTACAGCACAAAATGGGCATTTTCACCTGCCAAAAATTGATTGAAGGCCAAATGCAGTTAATGAATGGTGATTTCTGCCTGAATAGGACTTGATCTCATTCTAGGGCTTCAAAATATAAAGATCTGAGCTCACAGGACAGCTTGGAATTCTTGTAAAGGACCATTACAACACAAAATGGGCATTTTCACCTGCTGAAAATTGGCATTTTCACCTGCCATAAATTGATTGAAGGCCAAACGCGGTTAATGAAAGGTGATTTCTGCCTAAATAGGACTTGATCTGATTCTAGGGTTTCATAATATAAAGATCTGAGCTCACAGGACAGCTTGGAATTCTTGTAAATGACCATTACAGCACAAAATGGGCATTTTCACCTGCCAAAAATTGATTGAAGGCCAAACGCAGTTAATGAATGGTGATTTCTACCTGAATAGGACTTGATCTGATTCTAGGGCTTCAAAATATAAAGATCTGAGCTCACAGGACAGCTTGGAATTCTTGTAAAGGACCATTACAACACAAAATGGGCATTTTCACCTGCAAAAAATTGATTGAAGGCATGTTCACCTGCCATAAATTGATTGAAGTCCAAACGCAGTTAATGAATGGTGATTTCTGCCTGAATATATCTTCGTCTGATTCTAGAGCTTCATAATATAAAGATCTGAGCTCACAGGACAGCTTGGAATTCTTGTAAATGACCATTACAACACAAAATGGGCATTTTCACCTGCCAAAAATTGATTGAAGGCATTTTCACCTGCCATAAATTGATTGAAGGCCAAACGCAGTTAATGAATGGTGATTTCTGCCTGAATATATCTTCGTCTGATTCTAGAGCTTCATAATATAAAGATCTGAGCTCACAGGACAGCTTGGAATTCTTGTAAAGGACCATTACAACACAAAATGGGCATTTTCACCTGCTGAAAATTGGCATTTTCACCTGCCATAAATTGATTGAAGGCCAAACGCAGTTAATGAATGGTGATTTCTGCCTGAATAGGACTTGATCTGATTCTAGAGCTTCATAATATAAAGATCTGAGCTCACAGGACAGCTTGGAATTCTTGTAAAGGACCATTACAACACAAAATGGGCATTTTCACCTGCAAAAAATTGATTGAAGGCATTTTCACCTGCCATAAATTGATTGAAGTCCAAACGCAGTTAATGAATGGTGATTTCTGCCTGAATATATCTTCGTCTGATTCTACAGCTTCATAATATAAAGATCTGAGCTCAGAGGACAGCTTGGAATTCTTGTAAAGGACCATTACAGCACAAAATGGGCATTTTCACCTGCCATAAATTGATTGAAGGTATTTTCACCTGCCATAAATTGATTGAAGGCCAAACGCAGTTAATGAATGGTGATTTCTGCCTGAATAGATCTTCGTCTGATTCTAGAGCTTCATAATATAAAGATCTGAGCTCACAGGACAGCTTGTAATTCTTGTAAAGGACCATTACAACACAAAATGGGCATTTTCACCTGCTGAAAATTGGCATTTTCACCTGCCAAAAATTGATTGAAGGCCAAACGCAGTTAATGAATGGTGATTTCTGCCTGAATATATCTTCGTCTGATTCTAGAGCTTCATAATATAAAGATCTGAGCTCACAGGACAGCTTGGAATTCTTGTAAAGGACCATTACAACACAAAATGGGCATTTTCACCTGCTGAAAATTGGCATTTTCACCTGCCGTAAATTGATTGGAGGCCAAACGCAGTTAATGAATGGTGATTTCTGCCTGAATATATCTTCGTCTGATTCTAGAGCTTCATAATATAAAGATCTGAGCTCACAGGACAGCTTGGAATTCTTGTAAAGGACCATTACAACACAAAATGGGCATTTTCACCAGCTGAAAATTGGCATTTTCACCTGCCATAAATTGATTGGAGGCCAAACGCAGTTAATGAATGGTGATTTCTGCCTGAATATATCTTCGTCTGATTCTAGGGCTTCATAATAAGAAGATCTGAGCTCACAGGACAGCTTGGAATTCTTGTAAAGGACCATTACAACACAAAATGGGCATTTTCACCTGCCAAAAATTGATTGAAGGCATTTTCACCTGCCATAAATTGATTGGAGGCCAAACGCAGTTAATGAATGGTGATTTCTGCCTGAATATATCTTCGTCTGATTCTAGGGCTTCATAATAAGAAGATCTGAGCTCACAGGACAGCTTGGAATTCTTGTAAAGGACCATTACAACACAAAATGGGCATTTTCACCTGCCAAAAATTGATTGAAGGCATTTTCACCTGCCATAAATTGATTGAAGGCCAAACGCAGTTAATGCATGGTGATTTCTGCCTGAATATATCTTCGTTTGATTCTAGAGCTTCATAATATGAAGATCTGAGCTCACAGAACAGCTTGGAATTCTTGTAAAGCACCATTATAACACAAAATGGGCATTTTCACCTGCAAAAAATTGATTGAAGGCATGTTCACCTGCCATAAATTGATTGAAGGCCAAACGCAGTTAATGAATGGTGATTTCTGCCTGAATATATCTTCGTCTGATTCTAGAGCTTCATAATATAAAGATCTGAGCTCACAGGACAGCTTGGAATTCTTGTAAAGGACCATTACAACACAAAATGGGCATTTTCACCAGCTGAAAATTGGCATTTTCACCTGCCATAAATTGATTGGAGGCCAAACGCGGTTAATGAATGGTGATTTCTGCCTGAATATATCTTCGTCTGATTCTAGAGCTTCATAATATGAAGATCTGAGCTCACAGGACAGCTTGGAATTCTTGTAAAGGACCATTACAACACAAAATGGGCATTTTCACCTGCTGAAAATTGGCATTTTCACCTGCCGTAAATTGATTGGAGGCCAAACGCAGTTAATGAATGGTGATTTCTACCTGAATATATCTTCGTCTGATTCTAGGGCTTCATAATAAGAAGATCTGAGCTCACAGGACAGCTTGGAATTCTTGTAAAGGACCATTACAACACAAAATGGGCATTTTCACCTGCCAAAAATTGATTGAAGGCATTTTCACCTGCCATAAATTGATTGAAGGCCAAACGCAGTTAATGCATGGTGATTTCTTCCTGAATATATCTTCGTTTGATTCTAGAGCTTCATAATATGAAGATCTGATCTCACAGAACAGCTTGGAATTCTTGTAAAGGACCATTATAACACAAAATGGGCATTTTCACCTGCAAAAAATTGATTGAAGGCATGTTCACCTGCCATAACTTGATTGAAGTCCAAACGCAGTTAATGAATGGTGATTTCTGCCTGAATAGATCTTCGTCTGATTCTAGAGCTTCATAATATAAAGATCTGAGCTCACAGGACAGCTTGGAATTCTTGTAAAGGACCATTACAAAACAAAATGGGCATTTTCACCTGCAAAAAATTGATTGAAGGCATTTTCACCTGCCATAAATTGATTGAAGGCCAAACGCAGTTAATGAACGGTGATTTCTGCCTGAATAGATCTTCGTCTGATTCTAGAGCTTCATAATATAAAGATCTGAGCTCACAGGACAGCTTGTAATTCTTGTAAAGGACCATTACAACACAAAATGGGCATTTTCACCTGCTGAAAATTGGCATTTTCACCTGCCAAAAATTGATTGAAGGCCAAACGCAGTTAATCAATGGTGATTTCTGCCTGAATATATCTTCGTCTGATTCTAGAGCTTCATAATATAAAGATCTGAGCTCACAGGACAGCTTGGAATTCTTGTAAAGGACCATTACAACACAAAATGGGCATTTTCACCTGCTGAAAATTGGCATTTTCACCTGCCGTAAATTGATTGGAGGCCAAACGCAGTTAATGAATGGTGATTTCTGCCTGAATATATCTTCGTCTGATTCTAGAGCTTCATAATATAAAGATCTGAGCTCACAGGACAGCTTGGAATTCTTGTAAAGGACCATTACAACACAAAATGGGCATTTTCACCAGCTGAAAATTGGCATTTTCACCTGCCATAAATTGATTGGAGGCCAAACGCAGTTAATGAATGGTGATTTCTGCCTGAATATATCTTCGTCTGATTCTAGGGCTTCATAATAAGAAGATCTGAGCTCACAGGACAACTTGGAATTCTTGTAAAGGACCATTACAACACAAAATGGGCATTTTCACCTGCCAAAAATTGATTGAAGGCATTTTCACCTGCCATAAATTGATTGGAGGCCAAACGCAGTTAATGAATGGTGATTTCTGCCTGAATATATCTTCGTCTGATTCTAGGGCTTCATAATAAGAAGATCTGAGCTCACAGGACAGCTTGGAATTCTTGTAAAGGACCATTACAACACAAAATGGGCATTTTCACCTGCCAAAAATTGATTGAAGGCATTTTCACCTGCCATAAATTGATTGAAGGCCAAACGCAGTTAATGCATGGTGATTTCTGCCTGAATATATCTTCGTTTGATTCTAGAGCTTCATAATATGAAGATCTGAGCTCACAGAACAGCTTGGAATTCTTGTAAAGCACCATTATAACACAAAATGGGCATTTTCACCTGCAAAAAATTGATTGAAGGCATGTTCACCTGCCATAAATTGATTGAAGGCCAAACGCAGTTAATGAATGGTGATTTCTACCTGAATATATCTTCGTCTGATTCTAGAGCTTCATAATATAAAGATCTGAGCTCACAGGACAGCTTGGAATTCTTGTAAAGGACCATTACAACACAAAATGGGCATTTTCACCAGCTGAAAATTGGCATTTTCACCTGCCATAAATTGATTGGAGGCCAAACGCGGTTAATGAATGGTGATTTCTGCCTGAATATATCTTCGTCTGATTCTAGAGCTTCATAATATGAAGATCTGAGCTCACAGGACAGCTTGGAATTCTTGTAAAGGACCATTACAACACAAAATGGGCATTTTCACCTGCTGAAAATTGGCATTTTCACCTGCCGTAAATTGATTGGAGGCCAAACGCAGTTAATGAATGGTGATTTCTACCTGAATATATCTTCGTCTGATTCTAGGGCTTCATAATAAGAAGATCTGAGCTCACAGGACAGCTTGGAATTCTTGTAAAGGACCATTACAACACAAAATGGGCATTTTCACCTGCCAAAAATTGATTGAAGGCATTTTCACCTGCCATAAATTGATTGAAGGCCAAACGCAGTTAATGCATGGTGATTTCTTCCTGAATATATCTTCGTTTCATTCTAGAGCTTCATAATATGAAGATCTGAGCTCACAGAACAGCTTGGAATTCTTGTAAAGGACCATTATAACACAAAATGGGCATTTTCACCTGCAAAAAATTGATTGAAGGCATGTTCACCTGCCATAAATTGATTGAAGTCCAAACGCAGTTAATGAATGGTGATTTCTGCCTGAATATATCTTCGTCTGATTCTAGAGCTTCATAATATAAAGATCTGAGCTCACAGGACAGCTTGGAATTCTTGTAAAGGACCATTACAACACAAAATGGGCATTTTCACCAGCCAAAAATTGATTGAAGGCATTTTCACCTGCCATAAATTGATTGAAGGCCAAACGCAGTTAATGAATGGTGATTTCTGCCTGAATAGATCTTCGTCTGATTCTAGAGCTTCATAATATAAAGATCTGAGCTCACAGGACAGCTTGGAATTCTTGTAAAGGACCATTACAACACAAAATGGGCATTTTCACCTACCAAAAATTGATTGAAGGCATTTTCACCTGCCATAAATTGATTGAAGTCCAAACGCAGTTAATGAATGGTGATTTCTGCCTGAATATATCTTCGTCTGATTCTAGAGCTTCATAATATAAAGATCTGAGCTCACAGGACAGCTTGGAATTCTTGTAAAGGACCATTACAACACAAAATGGGCATTTTCATCTGCTGAAAATTGGCATTTTCACCTGCCATAAATTTATTGAAGGCCAAACGCAGTTAATGAAAGGTGATTTCTGCCTAAATAGGACTTGATCTGATTCTAGGGTTTCATAATACAAAGATCTGAGCTCACAGGACAGCTTGGAATTCTTGTAAAGGACCATTACAACACAAAATGGGCATTTTCACCTGCCAAAAAAATTGATTGAAGGCATTTTCACCTGCCATAAATTGATTGAAGGCCAAACGCAGTTAATTAAAGGTGATTTCTGCCTAAAAAGGACTTGATCTCATTCTAGGGCTTCAAAATATCAAGATCTGAGCTCACAGGACAGCTTGGAATTCTTGTAAAGGACCATTACAGCACAAAATGGGCATTTTCACCTGCCAAAAATTGATTGAAGGCATTTTCACCTGCCATAAATTGATTGAAGGCCAAACGCAGTTAATGAATGGTGATTTCTGCCTGAATAGGACTTGATCTCATTCTAGGGCGTCAAAATATAAAGATCTGAGCTCACAGGACAGCTTGGAATTCTTGTAAAGGACCATTACAACACAAAATGGGCATTTTCACCTGCCAAAAATTGATTGAAGGCATTTTCACCTGCCATAAATTGATTGAAGGCCAAACGCAGTTAGTGAATGGTGATTTCTGCCTGAATAGATCTTCGTCTGATTCTAGAGCTTCATAATATAAAGATCTGAGCTCACAGGACAGCTTGGAATTCTTGTAACTGACCATTACAGCACAAAATGGGCATTTTCACCTGCTGAAAATTGGCATTTTCACCTGCCATAAATTGATTGAAGGCCAAACGCGGTTAATGAAAGGTGATTTCTGCCTAAATAGGACTTGATCTGATTCTAGAGTTTCATAATATAAAGATCTGAGCTCACAGGACAGCTTGGAATTCTTGTAAATGACCATTACAGCACAAAATGGGCATTTTCACCTGCCAAAAATTGATTGAAGGCCAAACGCAGTTAATGAATGGTGATTTCTACCTGAATAGGACTTGATCTCATTCTAGGGCTTCAAAATATAAAGATCTGAGCTCACAGGACAGCTTGGAATTCTTGTAAAGGACCATTACAACACAAAATGGGCATTTTCACCTGCAAAAAATTGATTGAAGGCATGTTCACCTGCCATAAATTGATTGAAGTCCAAACGCAGTTAATGAATGGTGATTTCTGCCTGAATAGATCTTCGTCTGATTCTAGAGCTTCATAATATAAAGATCTGAGCTCACAGGACAGCTTGGAATTCTTGTAAATGACCATTACAGCACAAAATGGGCATTTTCACCTGCAAAAAATTGATTGAAGGCATGTTCACCTGCCATAAATTGATTGAAGTCCAAACGCAGTTAATGAATGGTGATTTCTGCCTGAATAGATCTTCGTCTGATTCTAGAGCTTCATAATATAAAGATCTGAGCTCACAGGACAGCTTGGAATTCTTGTAAATGACCATTACAAAACAAAATGGGCATTTTCACCTGCAAAAAATTGATTGAAGGCATTTTCACCTGCCATAAATTGATTGAAGGCCAAACGCAGTTAATGAATGGTGATTTCTGCCTGAATAGATCTTCGTCTGATTCTAGAGCTTCATAATATAAAGATCTGAGCTCACAGGACAGCTTGTAATTCTTGTAAAGGACCATTACAACACAAAATGGGCATTTTCACCTGCTGAAAATTGGCATTTTCACCTGCCAAAAATTGATTGAAGGCCAAACGCAGTTAATGAATGGTGATTTCTGCCTGAATATATCTTCGTCTGATTCTAGAGCTTCATAATATAAAGATCTGAGCTCACAGGACAGCTTGGAATTCTTGTAAAGGACCATTACAACACAAAATGGGCATTTTCACCTGCTGAAAATTGGCATTTTCACCTGCCGTAAATTGATTGGAGGCCAAACGCAGTTAATGAATGGTGATTTCTGCCTGAATATATCTTCGTCTGATTCTAGAGCTTCATAATATAAAGATCTGAGCTCACAGGACAGCTTGGAATTCTTGTAAAGGACCATTACAACACAAAATGGGCATTTTCACCAGCTGAAAATTGGCATTTTCACCTGCCATAAATTGATTGGAGGCCAAACGCATTTAATGAATGGTGATTTCTGCCTGAATAGATCTTCGTCTGATTCTAGGGCTTCATAATAAGAAGATCTGAGCTCACAGGACAGCTTGGAATTCTTGTAAAGGACCATTACAACACAAAATGGGCATTTTCACCTGCCAAAAATTGATTGAAGGCATTTTCACCTGCCATAAATTGATTGGAGGCCAAACGCAGTTAATGAATGGTGATTTCTGCCTGAATATATCTTCGTCTGATTCTAGGGCTTCATAATAAGAAGATCTGAGCTCACAGGACAGCTTGGAATTCTTGTAAAGGACCATTACAACACAAAATGGGCATTTTCACCTGCCAAAAATTGATTGAAGGCATTTTCACCTGCCATAAATTGATTGAAGGCCAAACGCAGTTAATGCATGGTGATTTCTGCCTGAATATATCTTCGTTTGATTCTAGAGCTTCATAATATGAAGATCTGAGCTCACAGAACAGCTTGGAATTCTTGTAAAGGACCATTATAACACAAAATGGGCATTTTTCACCTGCAAAAAATTGATTGAAGGCATGTTCACCTGCCATAAATTGATTGAAGTCCAAACGCAGTTAATGAATGGTGATTTCTGCCTGAATATATCTTCGTTTGATTCTAGAGCTTCATAATATAAAGATCTGAGCTCACAGGACAGCTTGGAATTCTTGTAAAGGACCATTACAACACAAAATGGGCATTTTCACCAGCTGAAAATTGGCATTTTCACCTGCCATAAATTGATTGGAGGCCAAACGCAGTTAATGAATAGTGATTTCTCCCTGAATATATCTTCGTCTGATTCTAGGGCTTCATAATAAGAAGATCTGAGCTCACAGGACAGCTTGGAATTCTTGTAAAGGACCATTACAACACAAAATGGGCATTTTCACCTGCCAAAAATTGATTGAAGGCATTTTCACCTGCCATAAATTGATTGAAGACCAAACGCAGTTAATGCATGGTGATTTCTGCCTGAATATATCTTCGTTTGATTCTAGAGCTTCATAATATGAAGATCTGAGCTCACAGAACAGCTTGGAATTCTTGTAAAGGACCATTATAACACAAAATGGGCATTTTCACCTGCAAAAAATTGATTGAAGGCATGTTCACCTGCCATAAATTGATTGAAGGCCAAATGCAGTTAATTAAAGGTGATTTCTGCCTAAATAGGATTTGATCTCATTCTAGGGCTTCAAAATATAACGATCTGAGCTCACAGGACAGCTTGGAATTCTTGTAAAGGACCATTACAGCACAAAATGGGCATTTTCACCTGCCAAAAATTGATTGAAGGCATTTTCACCTGCCATAAATTGATTGAAGGCCAAACGCAGTTAATGAATGGTGATTTCTGCCTGAATAGATTTTCGTCTGATTCTAGAGCTTCATAATATAAAGATCTGAGCTCACAGGACAGCTTGGAATTTTTGTAAAGGACCATTACAACACAAAATGGGCATTTTCACCTGCCATAAATTGATTGAAGGCATGTTCACCTGCCATGAATTGATTGAAGGCCAAACGCAGTTAATGAATGGTGATTTTTGCCTGAATAGGACTTGATCTGATTCTAGGGCTTCATAATATAAAGATCTGAGCTTACAGGACAGCTTGGAATTCTTGTAAAGGACCATTACAACACAAAATGGGCATTTTCACCTGCTGAAAATTGGCATTTTCACCTGCCATAAATTCATTGAAGTCCAAACGCAGTTAATGAATGGTGATTTCTGCCTAAATAGGACTTGATCTGATTCTAGAGCTTCATAATATAAAGATCTGAGCTCACAGGACAGCTTGGAATTCTTGTAAAGGACCATTACAACACAAAATGGGCATTTTCACCTGCCAAAAAATGATTGAAGGCATGTTCACCTGCCATAAATTGATTGAAGTCCAAACGCAGTTAATGAATGGTGATTTCTGCCTGAATATATCTTCATCTGATTCTAGAGCTTCATAATATAAAGATCTGAGCTCACAGAACAGCTTGGAATTCTTGTAAAGGACCATTACAACACAAAATTGGCATTTTCACCTGCCATAAATTGATTGAAGGCATTTTCACCTGCCATAAATTGATTGAAGGCCAAATGCAGTTAATTAAAGGTGATTTCTGCCTAAATAGGACTTGATCTCATTCTAGGGCTTCAAAATATAACGATCTGAGCTCACAGGACAGCTTGGAATTCTTGTAAAGGACCATTACAGCACAAAATGGGCATTTTCACCTGCCAAAAATTGATTGAAGGCATTTTCACCTGCCATAAATTGATTGAAGGCCAAACGCAGTTAATGAATGGTGATTTCTGCCTGAATAGATTTTCGTCTGATTCTAGAGCTTCATAATATAAAGATCTGAGCTCACAGGACAGCTTGGAATTTTTGTAAAGGACCATTACAACACAAAATGGGCATTTTCACCTGCTGAAAATTGGCATTTTCACCTGCCATAAATTGATTGAAGGCCAAACGCAGTAAATGAAAGGTGATTTCTGCCTGAATATATCTTCGTCTGATTCTAGAGCTTCATAATATAAAGATCTGAGCTCACAGGACAGCTTGGAATTCTTGTAAAGGACCATTACAACACAAAATGGGCATTTTCACCTGCTGAAAATTGGCATTTTCACCTGCCATAAATTGATTGAAGGCCAAACGCAGTTAATGAAAGGTGATTTCTGCCTAAATAGGACTTGATCTGATTCTAGGGCTTCATAATATAAAGATCTGAGCTTACAGGACAGCTTGGAATTCTTGTAAAGGACCATTACAACACAAAATGGGCATTTTCACCTGCTGAAAATTGGCATTTTCATCTGCCATAAATTCATTGAAGTCCAAACGCAGTTAATGAATGGTGATTTCTGCCTAAATAGGACTTGATCTGATTCTAGAGCTTCATAATATAAAGATCTGAGCTCACAGGACAGCTTGGAATTCTTGTAAAGGACCATTACAACACAAAATGGGCATTTTCACCTGCCAAAAAATGATTGAAGGCATGTTCACCTGCCATAAATTGATTGAAGTCCAAACGCAGTTAATGAATGGTGATTTCTGCCTGAATATATCTTCATCTGATTCTAGAGCTTCATAATATAAAGATCTGAGCTCACAGAACAGCTTGGAATTCTTGTAAAGGACCATTACAACACAAAATGGGCATTTTCACCTGCCATAAATTGATTGAAGGCATTTTCACCTGCCATAAATTGATTGAAGGCCAAACGCAGTTAATGAATGGTGATTTCTGCCTGAATAGATCTTCGTCTGATTCTAGAGCTTCATAATATAAAGATCTGAGCTCACAGGACAGCTTGGAATTCTTGTAAAGGACCATTACAACACAAAATGGGCATTTTTCACCTGCTGAAAATTGGCATTTTCACCTGCCAAAAATTGATTGAAGGCCAAACGCAGTTAATGAATGGTGATTTCTGCCTGAATATATCTTCGTCTGATTCTAGAACTTCATAATATAAAGATCTGAGCTCACAGGACAGCTTGGAATTCTTGTAAAGGACCATTACAACACAAAATGGGCATTTTCACCTGCTGAAAATTGGCATTTTCACCTGCCGTATTTGATTGGAGGCCAAACGCAGTTAATGAATGGTGATTTCTGCCTGAATATATCTTCGTCTGATTCTAGAGCTTCATAATATAAAGATCTGAGCTCACAGGACAGCTTGGAATTCTTGTAAAGGACCATTACAACACAAAATGGGCATTTTCACCAGCTGAAAATTGGCATTTTCACCTGCCATAAATTGATTGGAGGCCAAACGCAGTTAATGAATGGTGATTTCTGCCTGAATATATCTTCGTCTCATTCTAGGGCTTCATAATAAGAAGATCTGAGCTCACAGGACAGCTTGGAATTCTTGTAAAGGACCATTACAACACAAAATGGGCATTTTCACCTGCAAAAAATTGATTGAAGGCATGTTCACCTGCCATAAATTGATTGAAGTCCAAACGCAGTTAATGAATGGTGATTTCTGCCTGAATATATCTTCGTTTGATTCTAGAGCTTCATAATATAAAGATCTGAGCTCACAGAACAGCTTGGAATTCTTGTAATGGACCATTACAACACAAAATGGGCATTTTCACCTGCCATAAATTGATTGAAGGCCAAACGCAGTTAATGAATGGTGATTTCTGCCTGAATATATCTTCGTCTGATTCTAGAGCTTCATAATATAAAGATCTGAGCTCACAGGACAGCTTGGAATTCTTGTAAAGGACCATTACAACACAAAATGGGCATTTTCACCTGCCAAAAATTGATTGAAGGCATTTTCACCTGCCATAAATTGATTGAAGGCCAAACGCAGTTAATGAATGGTGATTTCTGCCTGAATAGATCTTCGTCTGATTCTAGAGCTTCATAATATAAAGATCTGAGCTCACAGGACAGCTTGGAATTCTTGTAAAGGACCATTACAACACAAAATGGGCATTTTCACCTACCAAAAATTGATTGAAGGCATTTTCACCTGCCATAAATTGATTGAAGTCCAAACGCAGTTAATGAATGGTGATTTCTGCCTGAATATATCTTCGTCTGATTCTAGAGCTTCATAATATAAAGATCTGAGCTCACAGGACAGCTTTGAATTCTTGTAAAGGACCATTACAACACAAAATGGGCATTTTCACCTGCCATAAATTGATTGAAGGCATGTTCACCTGCCATGAATTGATTGAAGGCCAAACGCAGTTAATGAATGGTGATTTTTGCCTGAATATATCTTCGTCTGATTCTAGAGCGTCATAATATAAAGATCTGAGCTCACAGGACAGCTTGGAATTCTGGTAAAGGACCATTACAACACAAAATGGGCATTTTCATCTGCTGAAAATTGGCATTTTCACCTGCCATAAATTTATTGAAGGCCAAACGCAGTTAATGAAAGGTGATTTCTGCCTAAATAGGACTTGATCTGATTCTAGGGTTTCATAATACAAAGATCTGAGCTCACAGGACAGCTTGGAATTCTTGTAAAGGACCATTACAACACAAAATGGGGCATTTTCACCTGCCAAAAAAATTGATTGAAGGCATTTTCACCTGCCATAAATTGATTGAAGGCCAAACGCAGTTAATTAAAGGTGATTTCTGCCTAAATAGGACTTGATCTCATTCTAGGGCTTCAAAATATAAAGATCTGAGCTCACAGGACAGCTTGGAATTCTTGTAAAGGACCATTACAGCACAAAATGGGCATTTTCACCTGCCAAAAATTGATTGAAGGCATTTTCACCTGCCATAAATTGATTGAAGGCCAAACGCAGTTAATGAATGGTGATTTCTGCCTGAATAGGACTTGATCTCATTCTAGGGCTTCAAAATATAAAGATCTGAGCTCACAGGACAGCTTGGAATTCTTGTAAAGGACCATTACAACACAAAATGGGCATTTTCACCTGCCAAAAATTGATTGAAGGCATTTTCACCTGCCATAAATTGATTGAAGGCCAAACGCAGTTAATGAATGGTGATTTCTGCCTGAATAGATCTTCGTCTGATTCTAGAGCTTCATAATATAAAGATCTGAGCTCACAGGACAGCTTGGAATTCTTGTAACTGACCATTACAGCACAAAATGGGCATTTTCACCTGCCAAAAATTGATTGAAGGCCAAATGCAGTTAATGAATGGTGATTTCTGCCTGAATAAGACTTGATCTCATTCTAGGGCTTCAAAATATAAGATCTGAGCTCACAGGACAGCTTGGAATTCTTGTAAAGGACCATTACAACACAAAATGGGCATTTTCACCTGCCAAAAATTGATTGAAGGCATTTTCACCTGCCATGAATTGATTGAAGGCCAAACGCAGTTAATGAATGGTGATTTCTGCCTGAATATATCTTCGTCTGATTCTAGAGCTTCATAATATAAAGATCTGAGCTCACAGGACAGCTTGGAATTCTTGTAAAGGACCATTACAACACAAAATGGGCATTTTCACCTGCTGAAAATTGGCATTTTCACCTGCCATAAATTGATTGAAGGCCAAACGCGGTTAATGAAAGGTGATTTCTGCCTAAATAGGACTTGATCTGATTCTAGGGTTTCATAATATAAAGATCTGAGCTCACAGGACAGCTTGGAATTCTTGTAAATGACCATTACAGCACAAAATGGGCATTTTCACCTGCCAAAAATTGATTGAAGGCCAAACGCAGTTAATGAATGGTGATTTCTACCTGAATAGGACTTCATCTCATTCTAGGGCTTCAAAATATAAAGATCTGAGCTCACAGGACAGCTTGGAATTCTTGTAAAGGACCATTACAACACAAAATGGGCATTTTCACCTGCAAAAAATTGATTGAAGGCATGTTCACCTGCCATAAATTGATTGAAGTCCAAACGCAGTTAATGAATGGTGATTTCTGCCTGAATAGATCTTCGTCTGATTCTAGAGCTTCATAATATAAAGATCTGAGCTCACAGGACAGCTTGGAATTCTTGTAAATGACCATTACAGCACAAAATGGGCATTTTCACCTGCAAAAAATTGATTGCAGGCATGTTCACCTGCCATAAATTGATTGAAGTCCAAACGCAGTTAATGAATGGTGATTTCTGCCTGAATAGATCTTCGTCTGATTCTAGAGCTTCATAATATAAAGATCTGAGCTCACAGGACAGCTTGGAATTCTTGTAAATGACCATTACAGCACAAAATGGGCATTTTCACCTGCCAAAAATTGATTGAAGGCCAAATGCAGTTAATGAATGGTGATTTCTGCCTGAATAGGACTTGATCTCATTCTAGGGCTTCAAAATATAAAGATCTGAGCTCACAGGACAGCTTGGAATTCTTGTAAAGGACCATTACAACACAAAATGGGCATTTTCACCTGCCAAAAATTGATTGAAGGCATTTTCACCTGCCATAAATTGATTGAAGGCCAAACGCAGTAAATGAATGGTGATTTCTGCCTGAATATATCTTCGTCTGATTCTAGAGCTTCATAATATAAAGATCTGAGCTCACAGGACAGCTTGGAATTCTTGTAAAGGACCATTACAACACAAAATGGGCATTTTCACCTGCTGAAAATTGGCATTTTCACCTGCCATAAATTGATTGAAGGCCAAACGCGGTTAATGAAAGGTGATTTCTGCCTAAATATGACTTGATCTGATTCTAGGGTTTCATAATATAAAGATCTGAGCTCACAGGACAGCTTGGAATTCTTGTAAATGACCATTACAGCACAAAATGGGCATTTTCACCTGCCAAAAATTGATTGAAGTCCAAACGCAGTTAATGAATGGTGATTTCTACCTGAATAGGACTTGATCTCATTCTAGGGCTTCAAAATATAAAGATCTGAGCTCACAGGACAGCTTGGACTTCTTGTAAAGGACCATTACAACACAAAATGGGAATTTTCACCTGCAAAAAATTGATTGAAGGCATGTTCACCTGCCATAAATTGATTCAAGTCCAAACGCAGTTAATGAATGGTGATTTCTGCCTGAATATATCTTCGTCTAATTCTAGAGCTTCATAATATAAAGATCTGAGCTCACAGAACAGCTTGGAATTCTTGTAAAGGACCATTACAACACAAAATGGGCATTTTCACCTGCCATAAATTGATTGAAGGCATTTTCACCTGCCATAAATTGATTGAAGGCCAAACGCAGTTAATGAATGGTGATTTCTGCCTGAATAGATTTTCGTCTGATTCTAGAGCTTCATAATATAAAGATCTGAGCTCACAGGACAGCTTGGAATTTTTGTAAAGGACCATTACAACACAAAATGGGCATTTTCACCTGCTGAAAATTGGCATTTTCACCTGCCATAAATTGATTGAAGGCCAAACGCGGTTAATGAAAGGTGATTTCTGCCTGAATATATCTTCGTCTGATTCTAGAGCTTCATAATATAAAGATCTGAGCTCACAGGACAGCTTGGAATTCTTGTAAAGGACCATTACAACACAAAATGGGCATTTTCACCTGCTGAAAATTGGCATTTTCACCTGCCATAAATTGATTGAAGGCCAAACGCAGTTAATGAAAGGTGATTTCTGCCTAAATAGGACTTGATCTGATTCTAGGGCTTCATAATATAAAGATCTGAGCTTACAGGACAGCTTGGAATTCTTGTAAAGGACCATTACAACACAAAATGGGCATTTTCACCTGCTGAAAATTGGCATTTTCACCTGCCATAAATTCATTGAAGTCCAAACGCAGTTAATGAATGGTGATTTCTGCCTAAATAGGACTTGATCTGATTCTAGAGCTTCATAATATAAAGATCTGAGCTCACAGGACAGCTTGGAATTCTTGTAAAGGACCATTACAACACAAAATGGGCATTTTCACCTGCCAAAAAATGATTGAAGGCATGTTCACCTGCCATAAATTGATTGAAGTCCAAACGCAGTTAATGAATGGTGATTTCTGCCTGAATATATCTTCGTCTGATTCTAGAGCTTCATAATATAAAGATCTGAGCTCACAGAACAGCTTGGAATTCTTGTAAAGGACCATTACAACACAAAATGGGCATTTTCACCTGCCATAAATTGATTGAAGGCATTTTCACCTGCCATAAATTGATTGAAGGCCAAACGCAGTTAATGAATGGTGATTTCTGCCTGAATAGATCTTCGTCTGATTCTAGAGCTTCATAATATAAAGATCTGAGCTCACAGGACAGCTTGGAATTCTTGTAAAGGACCATTACAACACAAAATGGGCATTTTCACCTGCTGAAAATTGGCATTTTCACCTGCCAAAAATTGATTGAAGGCCAAACGCAGTTAATGAATGGTGATTTCTGCCTGAATATATCTTCGTCTGATTCTAGAGCTTCATAATATAAAGATCTGAGCTCACAGGACAGCTTGGAATTCTTGTAAAGGACCATTACAACACAAAATGGGCATTTTCACCTGCTGAAAATTGGCATTTTCACCTGCCGTATTTGATTGGAGGCCAAACGCAGTTAATGAATGGTGATTTCTGCCTGAATATATCTTCGTCTGATTCTAGAGCTTCATAATATAAAGATCTGAGCTCACAGGACAGCTTGGAATTCTTGTAAAGGACCATTACAACACAAAATGGGCATTTTCACCAGCTGAAAATTGGCATTTTCACCTGCCATAAATTGATTGGAGGCCAAACGCAGTTAATGAATGGTGATTTCTGCCTGAATATATCTTCGTCTGATTCTAGGGCTTCATAATAAGAAGATCTGAGCTCACAGGACAGCTTCGAATTCTTGTAAAGGACCATTACAACACAAAATGGGCATTTTCACCTGCTGAAAATTGGCATTTTCACCTGCCAAAAATTGATTGAAGGCCAAACGCAGTTAATGAATGGTGATTTCTGCCTGAATATATCTTCGTCTGATTCTAGAGCTTCATAATATAAAGATCTGAGCTCACAGGACAGCTTGGAATTCTTGTAAAGGACCATTACAACACAAAATGGGCATTTTCACCTGCTGAAAATTGGCATTTTCACCTGCCGTATTTGATTGGAGGCCAAACGCAGTTAATGAATGGTGATTTCTGCCTGAATATATCTTCGTCTGATTCTAGAGCTTCATAATATAAAGATCTGAGCTCACAGGACAGCTTGGAATTCTTGTAAAGGACCATTACAACACAAAATGGGCATTTTCACCAGCTGAAAATTGGCATTTTCACCTGCCATAAATTGATTGGAGGCCAAACGCAGTTAATGAATGGTGATTTCTGCCTGAATATATCTTCGTCTGATTCTAGGGCTTCATAATAAGAAGATCTGAGCTCACAGGACAGCTTCGAATTCTTGTAAAGGACCATTACAACACAAAATGGGCATTTTCACCTGCAAAAAATTGATTGAAGGCATGTTCACCTGCCATAAATTGATTGAAGTCCAAACGCAGTTAATGAATGGTGATTTCTGCCTGAATATATCTTCGTTTGATTCTAGAGCTTCATAATATAAAGATCTGAGCTCACAGAACAGCTTGGAATTCTTGTAATGGACCATTACAACACAAAATGGGCATTTTCACCTGCCATAAATTGATTGAAGGCGAAACGCAGTTAATGAATGGTGATTTCTGCCTGAATATATCTTCGTCTGATTCTAGAGCTTCATAATATAAAGATCTGAGCTCACAGGACAGCTTGGAATTCTTGTAAAGGACCATTACAACACAAAATGGGCATTTTCACCTGCCAAAAATTGATTGAAGGCATTTTCACCTGCCATAAATTGATTGAAGGCCAAACGCAGTTAATGAATGGTGATTTCTGCCTGAATAGATCTTCGTCTGATTCTAGAGCTTCATAATATAAAGATCTGAGCTCACAGGACAGCTTGGAATTCTTGTAAAGGACCATTACAACACAAAGTGGGCATTTTCACCTACCAAAAATTGATTGAAGGCATTTTCACCTGCCATAAATTGATTGAAGTCCAAACGCAGTTAATGAATGGTGATTTCTGCCTGAATATATCTTCGTCTGATTCTAGAGCTTCATAATATAAAGATCTGAGCTCACAGGACAGCTTTGAATTCTTGTAAAGGACCATTACAACACAAAATGGGCATTTTCACCTGCCATAAATTGATTGAAGGCATGTTCACCTGCCATGAATTGATTGAAGGCCAAACGCAGTTAATGAATGGTGATTTTTGCCTGAATATATCTTCGTCTGATTCTAGAGCGTCATAATATAAAGATCTGAGCTCACAGGACAGCTTGGAATTCTTGTAAAGGACCATTACAACACAAAATGGGCATTTTCATCTGCTGAAAATTGGCATTTTCACCTGCCATAAATTTATTGAAGGCCAAACGCAGTTAATGAAAGGTGATTTCTGCCTAAATAGGACTTGATCTGATTCTAGGGTTTCATAATACAAAGATCTGAGCTCACAGGACAGCTTGGAATTCTTGTAAAGGACCATTACAACACAAAATGGGCATTTTCACCTGCCAAAAAAATTGATTGAAGGCATTTTCACCTGCCATAAATTGATTGAAGGCCAAACGCAGTTAATTAAAGGTGATTTCTGCCTAAATAGGACTTGATCTCATTCTAGGGCTTCAAAATATAAAGATCTGAGCTCACAGGACAGCTTGGAATTCTTGTAAAGGACCATTACAGCACAAAATGGGCATTTTCACCTGCCAAAAATTGATTGAAGGCATTTTCACCTGCCATAAATTGATTGAAGGCCAAACGCAGTTAATGAATGGTGATTTCTGCCTGAATAGGACTTGATCTCATTCTAGGGCTTCAAAATATAAAGATCTGAGCTCACAGGACAGCTTGGAATTCTTGTAAAGGACCATTACAACACAAAATGGGCATTTTCACCTGCCAAAAATTGATTGAAGGCATTTTCACCTGCCATAAATTGATTGAAGGCCAAACGCAGTTAATGAATGGTGATTTCTGCCTGAATAGATCTTCGTCTGATTCTAGAGCTTCATAATATAAAGATCTGAGCTCACAGGACAGCTTGGAATTCTTGTAACTGACCATTACAGCACAAAATGGGCATTTTCACCTGCCAAAAATTGATTGAAGGCCAAATGCAGTTAATGAATGGTGATTTCTGCCTGAATAGGACTTGATCTCATTCTAGGGCTTCAAAATATAAAGATCTGAGCTCACAGGACAGCTTGGAATTCTTGTAAAGGACCATTACAACACAAAATGGGCATTTTCACCTGCCAAAAATTGATTGAAAGCATTTTCACCTGCCATGAATTGATTGAAGGCCAAACGCAGTTAATGAATGGTGATTTCTGCCTGAATATATCTTCGTCTGATTCTAGAGCTTCATAATATAAAGATCTGAGCTCACAGGACAGCTTGGAATTCTTGTAAAGGACCATTACAACACAAAATGGGCATTTTCACCTGCTGAAAATTGGCATTTTCACCTGCCATAAATTGATTGAAGGCCAAACGCGGTTAATGAAAGGTGATTTCTGCCTAAATAGGACTTGATCTGATTCTAGGGTTTCATAATATAAAGATCTGAGCTCACAGGACAGCTTGGAATTCTTGTAAATGACCATTACAGCACAAAATGGGCATTTTCACCTGCCAAAAATTGATTGAAGGCCAAACGCAGTTAATGAATGGTGATTTCTACCTGAATAGGACTTGATCTGATTCTAGGGCTTCAAAATATAAAGATCTGAGCTCACAGGACAGCTTGGAATTCTTGTAAAGGACCATTACAACACAAAATGGGCATTTTCACCTGCAAAAAATTGATTGAAGGCATGTTCACCTGCCATAAATTGATTGAAGTCCAAACGCAGTTAATGAATGGTGATTTCTGCCTGAATAGATCTTCGTCTGATTCTAGAGCTTCATAATATAAAGATCTGAGCTCACAGAACAGCTTGGAATTCTTGTAAATGACCATTACAGCACAAAATGAGCATTTTCACCTGCAAAAAATTGATTGCAGGCATGTTCACCTGCCATAAATTGATTGAAGTCCAAACGCAGTTAATGAATGGTGATTTCTGCCTGAATAGATCTTCGTCTGATTCTAGAGCTTCATAATATAAAGATCTGAGCTCACAGGACAGCTTGGAATTCTTGTAAATGACCATTACAACACAAAATGGGCATTTTCACCTGCCAAAAATTGATTGAAGGCCAAATGCAGTTAATGAATGGTGATTTCTGCCTGAATAGGACTTGATCTCATTCTAGGGCTTCAAAATATAAAGATCTGAGCTCACAGGACAGCTTGGAATTCTTGTAAAGGACCATTACAACACAAAATGGGCATTTTCACCTGCCAAAAATTGATTGAAGGCATTTTCACCTGCCATAAATTGATTGAAGGCCAAACGCAGTTAATGAATGGTGATTTCTGCCTGAATATATCTTCGTCTGATTCTAGAGCTTCATAATATAAAGATCTGAGCTCACAGGACAGCTTGGAATTCTTGTAAAGGACCATTACAACACAAAATGGGCATTTTCACCTGCTGAAAATTGGCATTCTCACCTGCCATAAATTGATTGAAGGCCAAACGCGGTTAATGAAAGGTGATTTCTGCCTAAATATGACTTGATCTGATTCTAGGGTTTCATAATATAAAGATCTGAGCTCACAGGACAGCTTGGAATTCTTGTAAATGACCATTACAGCACAAAATGGGCATTTTCACCTGCCAAAAATTGATTGAAGTCCAAACGCAGTTAATGAATGGTGATTTCTACCTGAATAGGACTTGATCTCATTCTAGGGCTTCAAAATATAAAGATCTGAGCTCACAGGACAGCTTGGACTTCTTGTAAAGGACCATTACAACACAAAATGGGAATTTTCACCTGCAAAAAATTGATTGAAGGCATGTTCACCTGCCATAAATTGATTGAAGGCCAAACGCAGTTAATGAATGGTGATTTCTGCCTGAATATATCTTCGTCTGATTCTAGACCTTCATAATATAAAGATCTGAGCTCACAGGACAGCTTGGAATTCTTGTAAAGGACCATTACAACACAAAATGGGCATTTTCACCTGCCATAAATTGATTGAAGGCCAAACGCAGTTAATGAATGGTGATTTCTGCCTGAATATATCTTCGTCTGATTCTAGAGCTTCATAATATAAAGATCTGAGCTCACAGGACAGCTTGGAATTTTTGTAAAGGACCATTACAACACAAAATGGGCATTTTCACCTGCTGAAAATTGGCATTTTCACCTGCCCATAAATTGATTGAAGGCCAAACGCAGTTAATGAATGGTGATTTCTGCCTGAATATTATCTTCGTCTGATTCTAGAGCTTCATAATATAAAGATCTGAGCTCACAGGACAGCTTGGAATTCTTGTAAAGGACCATTACAACACAAAATGGGCATTTTCACCTGCCATAAATTGATTGAAGGCATTTTCACCTGCCATAAATTGATTGAAGGCCAAACACAGTTAATGAAAGGTGATTTCTGCCTAAATAGGACTTGATCTGATTCTACGGCTTCATATATAAAGATCTGAGCTCACAGGACAGCTTGGACTTCTTCTAAAGGACCATTACAACACAAAATGGGAATTTTCACCTGCAAAAAATTGATTGAAGGCATGTTCACCTGCCATAAATTGATTCAAGTCCAAACGCAGTTAATGAATGGTGATTTCTGCCTGAATATATCTTCGTCTGATTCTAGAGCTTCATAATATAAAGATCTGAGCTCACAAAACAGCTTGGAATTCTTGTAAAGGACCATTACAACACAAAATGGGCATTTTCACCTGCCAAAAATTGATTGAAGGCATGTTCACCTGCCATAAATTGATTGAAGTCCAAACGCAGCTAATGAATGGTGATTTTCTGCCTGAATATATCTTCGTCTGATTCTAGACCTTCATAATATAAAGATCTGAGCTCACAGGACAGCTTGGAATTCTTGTAAAGGACCATTACAACACAAAATGGGCATTTTCACCTGCCATAAATTGATTGAAGGCATTTTCACCTGCCATAAATTGATTGAAGGCCAAACGCAGTTAATGAATGGTGATTTCTGCCTGAATATATCTTCGTCTGATTCTAGACCTTCATAATATAAAGATCTGAGCTCACAGGACAGCTTGGAATTCTTGTAAAGGACCATTACAACACAAAATGGGCATTTTCACCTGCAAAAAATTGATTGAAGGCATTTTCACCTGCCATAAATTGATTGAAGTCCAAACGCAGTTAATGAATGGTGATTTCTGCCTGAATATATATTCGTCTGATTCTAGTGCTTCATAATATAAAGATCTGAGCTCACAGGACAGCTTGGAATTCTTGTAAAGGACCATTACAACACAAAATGGGCATTTTCACCTGCTGAAAATTGGCATTTTCACCTGCCATAAATTGATTGAAGGCCAGACGCAGTTAATTAAAGGTGATTTCTGCCTGAATAGGACTTGATCTCATTCTAGAGCTTCATAATATAAAGATCCGAGCTCACAGGACAGCTTGGAATTCTTGTAAAGGACCATTACAACACAAAATGGGAATTTTCACCTGCAAAAAATTGATTGAAGGCATGTTCACGTGCCATAAATTGATTGAAGTCCAAACGCAGTTATTGAATGGTGATTTCTGCCTGAATATATCTTCGTCTGATTCTAGAGCTTCATAATATAAAGATCTGAGCTCACAAAACAGCTTGGAATTCTTGTAAAGGACCATTACAACACAAAATGGGCATTTTCACCTGCCAAAAATTGATTGAAGGCATGTTCACCTGCCATAAATTGATTGAAGTCCAAACGCAGCTAATGAATGGTGATTTCTGCCTGAATATATCTTCGTCTGATTCTAGACCTTCATAATATAAAGATCTGAGCTCACAGGACAGCTTGGAATTCTTGTAAAGGACCATTACAACACAAAATGGGCATTTTCACCTGCCATAAATTGATTGAAGGCCAAACGCAGTTAATGAATGGTGATTTCTGCCTGAATATATCTTCGTCTGATTCTAGACCTTCATAATATAAAGATCTGAGCTCACAGGACAGCTTGGAATTCTTGTAAAGGACCATTACAACACAAAATGGGCATTTTCACCTGCAAAAAATTGATTGAAGGCACGTTCACCTGCCATAAATTGATTGAAGTCCAAACGCAGTTAATGAATGGTGATTTCTGCCTGAATATATATTCGTCTGATTCTAGTGCTTCATAATATAAAGATCTGAGCTCACAGGACAGCTTGGAATTCTTGTAAAGGACCATTACAACACAAAATGGGCATTTTCACCTGCTGAAAATTGGCATTTTCACCTGCCATAAATTGATTGAAGGCCAGACGCAGTTAATTAAAGGTGATTTCTGCCTGAATAGGACTTGATCTCATTCTAGAGCTTCATAATATAAACATCCGAGCTCACAGGACAGCTTGGAATTCTTGTAAAGGACCATTACAACACAAAATGGGCATTTTCACCTGCCATAAATTGATTGAAGGCATTTTCACCTGCCATAAATTGATTGAAGGCCAAACGCAGTTAATGAATAGTGATTTCTGCCTGAATATATCTTCATCTGATTCTAGAGCTTCATAATATAAAGATCTGAGCTCACAGGAAAGCTTGGAATTTTTGTAAAGGACCATTACAACACAAAATGGGCATTTTCACCTGCTGAAAATTGGCATTTTCACCTGCCATAAATTGATTGAAGGCCAAACGCGGTTAATGAAAGGTGATTTCTGCCTAAATAGGACTTGATCTGATTCTAGGGCTTCATAATATAAAGATCTGAGCTCACAGAACAGCTTGGAATTCTTGTAAAGGACCATTACAACACAAAATGGGCATTTTCACCTGCAAAAAATTGATTGAAGGCACGTTCACCTGCCATAAATTGATTGAAGTCCAAACGCAGTTAATGAATGGTGATTTCTGCCTAAATAGGACTTGATCTGATTCTAGAGCTTCATAATATAAAGATCTGAGCTCACAGGACAGCTTGGAATTCTTGTAAAGGACCATTACAACACAAAATGGGCATTTTCACCTGCCAAAAATTGATTGAAGGCATGTTCACCTGCCATAAATTGATTGAAGTCCAAACGCAGCTAATGAATGGTGATTTCTGCCTGAATATATCTTCGTCTGATTCTAGACCTTCATAATATAAAGATCTGAGCTCACAGGACAGCTTGGAATTCTTGTAAAGGACCATTACAACACAAAATGGGCATTTTCACCTGCCATAAATTGATTGAAGGCATTTTCACCTGCCATAAATTGATTGAAGGCCAAACGCAGTTAATGAATGGTGATTTCTGCCTGAATATATCTTCGTCTGATTCTAGACCTTCATAATATAAAGATCTGAGCTCACAGGACAGCTTGGAATTCTTGTAAAGGACCATTACAACACAAAATGGGCATTTTCACCTGCCATAAATTGATTGAAGGCCAAACGCAGTTAATGAATGGTGATTTCTGCCTGAATATATCTTCGTCTGATTCTAGACCTTCATAATATAAAGATCTGAGCTCACAGGACAGCTTGGAATTCTTGTAAAGGACCATTACAACACAAAATGGGCATTTTCACCTTCAAAAAATTGATTGAAGGCACGTTCACCTGCCATAAATTGATTGAAGTCCAAACGCAGTTAATGAATGGTGATTTCTGCCTGAATATATATTCGTCTGATTCTAGTGCTTCATAATATAAAGATCTGAGCTCACAGGACAGCTTGGAATTCTTGTAAAGGACCATTACAACACAAAATGGGCATTTTCACCTGCTGAAAATTGGCATTTTCACCTGCCATAAATTGATTGAAGGCCAGACGCAGTTAATTAAAGGTGATTTCTGCCTGAATAGGACTTGATCTCATTCTAGAGCTTCATAATATAAACATCCGAGCTCACAGGACAGCTTGGAATTCTTGTAAAGGACCATTACAACACAAAATGGGCATTTTCACCTGCCATAAATTGATTGAAGGCATTTTCACCTGCCATAAATTGATTGAAGGCCAAACGCAGTTAATGAATAGTGATTTCTGCCTGAATATATCTTCATCTGATTCTAGAGCTTCATAATATAAAGATCTGAGCTCACAGGAAAGCTTGGAATTTTTGTAAAGGACCATTACAACACAAAATGGGCATTTTCACCTGCTGAAAATTGGCATTTTCACCTGCCATAAATTGATTGAAGGCCAAACGCGGTTAATGAAAGGTGATTTCTGCCTAAATAGGACTTGATCTGATTCTAGGGCTTCATAATATAAAGATCTGAGCTCACAGAACAGCTTGGAATTCTTGTAAAGGACCATTACAACACAAAATGGGCATTTTCACCTGCAAAAAATTGATTGAAGGCACGTTCACCTGCCATAAATTGATTGAAGTCCAAACGCAGTTAATGAATGGTGATTTCTGCCTAAATAGGACTTGATCTGATTCTAGAGCTTCATAATATAAAGATCTGAGCTCACAGGACAGCTTGGAATTCTTGTAAAGGACCATTACAACACAAAATGGGCATTTTCACCTGCCAAAAATTGATTGAAGGCATGTTCACCTGCCATAAATTGATTGAAGTCCAAACGCAGCTAATGAATGGTGATTTCTGCCTGAATATATCTTCGTCTGATTCTAGACCTTCATAATATAAAGATCTGAGCTCACAGGACAGCTTGGAATTCTTGTAAAGGACCATTACAACACAAAATGGGCATTTTCACCTGCCATAAATTGATTGAAGGCATTTTCACCTGCCATAAATTGATTGAAGGCCAAACGCAGTTAATGAATGGTGATTTCTGCCTGAATATATCTTCGTCTGATTCTAGACCTTCATAATATAAAGATCTGAGCTCACAGGACAGCTTGGAATTCTTGTAAAGGACCATTACAACACAAAATGGGCATTTTCACCTGCAAAAAATTGATTGAAGGCATTTTCACCTGCCATAAATTGATTGAAGTCCAAACGCAGTTAATGAATGGTGATTTCTGCCTGAATATATATTCGTCTGATTCTAGTGCTTCATAATATAAAGATCTGAGCTCACAGGACAGCTTGGAATTCTTGTAAAGGACCATTACAACACAAAATGGGCATTTTCACCTGCTGAAAATTGGCATTTTCACCTGCCATAAATTGATTGAAGGCCAGACGCAGTTAATTAAAGGTGATTTCTGCCTGAATAGGACTTGATCTCATTCTAGAGCTTCATAATATAAAGATCCGAGCTCACAGGACAGCTTGGAATTCTTGTAAAGGACCATTACAACACAAAATGGGAATTTTCACCTGCAAAAAATTGATTGAAGGCATGTTCACCTGCCATAAATTGATTGAAGTCCAAACGCAGTTAATGAATGGTGATTTCTAACCTGAATATATCTTCGTCTGATTCTAGAGCTTCATAATATAAAGATCTGAGCTCACAAAACAGCTTGGAATTCTTGTAAAGGACCATTACAACACAAAATGGGCATTTTCACCTGCCAAAAATTGATTGAAGGCATGTTCACCTGCCATAAATTGATTGAAGTCCAAACGCAGCTAATGAATGGTGATTTCTGCCTGAATATATCTTCGTCTGATTCTAGACCTTCATAATATAAAGATCTGAGCTCACAGGACAGCTTGGAATTCTTGTAAAGGACCATTACAACACAAAATGGGCATTTTCACCTGCCATAAATTGATTGAAGGCCAAACGCAGTTAATGAATGGTGATTTCTGCCTGAATAGGACTTGATCTGATTCTAGAGCTTCATAATATAAAGATCTGAGCTCACAGGACAGCTTGGAATTCTTGTAAAGGACCATTACAACACAAAATGGGCATTTTCACCTGCAAAAAATTGATTGAAGGCATTTTCACCTGCCATAAATTGATTGAAGTCCAAACGCAGTTAATGAATGGTGATTTCTGCCTGAATATATATTCGTCTGATTCTAGTGCTTCATAATATAAAGATCTGAGCTCACAGGACAGCTTGGAATTCTTGTAAAGGACCATTACAACACAAAATGGGCATTTTCACCTGCTGAAAATTGGCATTTTCACCTGCCATAAATTGATTGAAGGCCAGACGCAGTTAATTAAAGGTGATTTCTGCCTGAATAGGACTTGATCTCATTCTAGAGCTTCATAATATAAAGATCCGAGCTCACAGGACAGCTTGGAATTCTTGTAAAGGACCATTACAACACAAAATGGGAATTTTCACCTGCAAAAAATTGATTGAAGGCATGTTCACCTGCCATAAATTGATTGAAGTCCAAACGCAGTTAATGAATGGTGATTTCTGCCTGAATATATCTTCGTCTGATTCTAGAGCTTCATAATATAAAGATCTGAGCTCACAAAACAGCTTGGAATTCTTGTAAAGGACCATTACAACACAAAATGGGCATTTTCACCTGCCAAAAATTGATTGAAGGCATGTTCACCTGCCATAAATTGATTGAAGTCCAAACGCAGCTAATGAATGGTGATTTCTGCCTGAATATATCTTCGTCTGATTCTAGACCTTCATAATATAAAGATCTGAGCTCACAGGACAGCTTGGAATTCTTGTAAAGGACCATTACAACACAAAATGGGCATTTTCACCTGCCATAAATTGATTGAAGGCCAAACGCAGTTAATGAATGGTGATTTCTGCCTGAATATATCTTCGTCTGATTCTAGACCTTCATAATATAAAGATCTGAGCTCACAGGACAGCTTGGAATTCTTGTAAAGGACCATTACAACACAAAATGGGCATTTTCACCTTCAAAAAATTGATTGAAGGCACGTTCACCTGCCATAAATTGATTGAAGTCCAAACGCAGTTAATGAATGGTGATTTCTGCCTAAATAGGACTTGATCTGATTCTAGAGCTTCATAATATAAAGATCTGAGCTCACAGGACAGCTTGGAATTCTTGTAAAGGACCATTACAACACAAAATGGGCATTTTCACCTGCCAAAAAATGATTGAAGGCATGTTCACCTGCCATAAATTGATTGAAGTCCAAACGCAGTTAATGAATGGTGATTTCTGCCTGAATATATCTTCGTCTGATTCTAGAGCTTCATAATATAAAGATCTTGTCACGACTGGACTCAAAGGAGGACTCAGATGCAGAGATGAACGGAGAGCGGTTTTATTGCTCACACAAAAAATCCTCGTCTGAGTGAGGCTATAAAAGGCCTGAACTAAGGAAAACAAAAAAATCACTCCTAAGGAGGAAAAACACTAATCTTCTCTATATAAGGTTAACTTTCAAAATAAAACAGGAAGTGACAAGACAAGACAAAAACCCCAACTTGACCTCACAGTACCCCCCCCCCCTAGGGCCGACAGCTGACGGCCCAGGCTGGTCAGGGTGGTCTCTGTAAAACTCCTCAATAAGGCTGTGGTCCATGATGTATCGTGAAGGCACCCATTGTCGCTCCTCCGGACCGTACCCCTCCCAGTCCACTAGGTACTGCCTGCCCCGGCCCCGGTTGCGCACAGCCAGTAGCTTCTTGACCTTATAGACCGGGCCGCCGTCCACTACCTCAGGGGGAGGAGGGGGTGGGAGGGCTGGGACTAAGGGGCTCACCTTGACCGGTTTGACCTGACTTACATGGAAGGTAGGGTGAACACGGAGAGACCGGGGCAGACGAAGGCGAACCGCTGCAGGTCCGATAACCTTGGTGATGGGGAACAGCCCCACAAAACGCGGTGCCAGCTTCTTGGAGAGGGCTTTGAGGTGAAGATTCTTGGCGGAGAGCCACACCCTCTGGCCTGGCTGGTACGCTGGCGCGGGTCGTCTGTTCCGGTCCGCGGCCCTTTTGACCCGGTCCCCCTGGCGGATGAGGAGCTGCCGGGCGGCTGCCCAGACTTGTCGGCATCGGCGGATCATGGCATGGGCTGAGGGCACCGACACTTCAGGCTCCTCGTCTGCAAAGACCGGAGGCTCATAACCGTACACGCATTTGAAAGGGGAAAAACCTGTGGCTGAGGTGGGCAGAGAGTTGTGAGCGTATTCCACCCAGACCAGGTGCTTGCTCCACATTGAGGGGTTCTGGGATACCAGACATCGGAGGCCGGTCTCTAGCTGCTGGTTTAGGCGCTCGGTCTGGCCGTTGGCCTCCGGGTGATAGCCCGACGTAAGGCTGACGGTGGCTCTGATGAGTCGGCAAAACTCCCTCCAGAAGCAGGATATGAACTGGGGCCCCCGGTCGGAAACGATGTCCCTAGGAAAGCCGTGGACTCGGAAGACATGGTGAATCATAATTTCAGCCGTCTTTTTGGCTGACGGCAACTTGGGCAATGCTATGAATCTTGTCATTTTTGAAAACCTGTCCACCACCGTAAGAACCGTGGTTTTACCTTGGGAGACCGGGAGCCCTGTGAAAAAGTCCATAGAGATGTTGGCCCATGGTCTGGTGGGGATGGGAAGCGGTTGGAGAAGTCCCATTCGCCGACCGGAAGACGTCTTATTCCTGGTACAGACCGAGCAAGCCTCGACGTATTCCCGGATGTCCCGCTCCATGGACCGCCACCAGAACCTCCGAGTGATGGCAAACATGGTCCTGCGAACCCCCGGATGACAGGTAAGCAGCGAGGTGTGAGCCCAGTGGATCACCTGTGGGCGCAGCTCAACTGGAACAAACAATCGGTTCTCAGGACACCCACTAGGTGGCGGGCTCTCACCAATTGCCTGCTTGACCTCATTTTCTATCTGCCAAGTCACCGCTCCGACCACACAGGTTCGTGGAAGGATGGGCTCTGGTTCTTTGGCAACAGGCTCGGGGTCGTAGAGACGTGACAGGGCATCAGGCTTGATGTTCTGGGACCCCGGCCTGTAAGAGAGAGAAAACGAGAAACGGTTAAAAAAAGAGGGCCTGGCGCGAATTCAGTCTCTTAGCTTTACGTATATACTCCAGGTTCTTATGGTCGGTCCAGACGATAAACGGGTGTTCCGCCCCCTCAAGCCAGTGTCTCCATTCTTCCAAGGCCAGCTTGACCGCCAACAGCTCCCGATTGCCGACGTCATAGTTCTGCTCCGCCCGGGACAGACGGCGCGACAAGAAGGCGCAGGGATGCATCTTTCCGTCTATTTCCGAGCGCTGGGAGAGGACCGCTCCGATCCCCTCGTTGGAGGCGTCCACCTCCACCACAAACTGCCGCCGGGGATCAGGCATAGTGAGGATGGGGGCCGTGGTGAAGCGGGCCTTGAGGTGTTGAAAGGCAGCCTCCGCCTCCGGGGACCAGCGGAAGCGCTCCTTTGTAGAGGTTAGGGCATGGAGCGGGGCTGCTATTGCGCTGAAGTTTCTGATAAACCGCCTATAAAAGTTAGCAAAACCGAGGAACTGCTGGACTTTTTTGCGGCTATCAGGTGTGGGCCAGTCGGCCACAGCGCTCACTTTAGCCGGATCCATCTGCACCCTTCCAGGGGCTACGATGAAACCCAGGAAGGAGATGGTGTCGGCATGAAACTCGCTCTTTTCTGCTTTTACATAGAGCTTGTTCTCTAACAAGCGTTGGAGAACCTGGGTCACATGGTTTTTATGTGTTTCTTGGTCAGGAGAGTAAATAAGTATGTCATCTAGGTATACATATACAAATCGGTCTAAAAAGTCCCGGAGCACATCATTGATCATGGCCTGGAAAACCGCTGGGGCATTGGTAAGACCAAAAGGCATGACTAAATACTCATAGTGGCCACTAGGAGTGTTAAAACCGGTTTTCCATTCGTCACCTTCCCTGATCCTGATTAAATGATAAGCATTGCGCAAGTCTAATTTGGTAAATACCTTAGCTTGTTGAAGTTGGTCAAACACAGAGGTCATGAGTGGCAGGGGGTAACGATTCTTTATGGTGATGGCGTTTAGGGGGCTGTAATCAATGCAGGGCCTGAGAGATCCGTCCTTCTTCCCCACAAAGAAAAACCCGGCCCCCGCTGCTGATGAGGAAGGACGGATAAGCCCCGCCTTCAATGATGATTCAATGTACTCTTTCATGGCTGCCCTCTCCGGGCCGGAGATGGAGTACAACCGGCCCTTGGGAATGGGAGAACCAGGAATCAAGTCTATGGCACAGTCATACGGTCGGTGAGGAGGAAGTGTCAAAGCCTTAGCTTTGCTAAAAACCTCGCTGAGATGGTGGTAGCAGGGAGGCACAGACCTCAGATCGGGGTTCTCAGAGTCTGTGGCAGATGTGACAGAAAAATGGTTAACAGAGGTCATGTTAAGCCCCTGAAGTGAAACAGGGTTGCAGTGGATCCCACAATCCTCCCCCCATCCCATGACTGCCC
This sequence comes from Nibea coibor, assembly GCA_023373845.1. NCBI lineage: Eukaryota > Metazoa > Chordata > Actinopteri > Sciaenidae > Nibea > Nibea coibor. Next base: position 9,516,500 of record CM041722.1, on the reverse strand, counting down.
CTGTCCTCCAGTTTATGTGGGGGTTGTGTTGACACAACCAAGGAAATCCCAGGACGAGAGTTTGAGAGGCAGTCTCAATTAAATACAAGTTCAAAAACTCCCTATGCTCCTGGATCTGCAGTTCCAATGGTTCAGTAATGTGTGTGATTAGGAACAAATCCTTCCCATTGAGAGCCCTGGCCCTGATGGGGCTGGCCAGGGGCTCTGACTTTAACCCCAATTTCTCCGCCAAACCCCTGTCAATTAAATTTTCGTCAGCCCCAGAGTCTATGAATGCCTCAATGTCAATAGTGGTGGTCTGGTGTGTTACCTTGGCTGGGGTTAAACTGCGCGTAACAATGGCTGTGGCTGGAGAACGACTCACCTCCCGGGGTTTTTTGGACGGACAGGCGGCGACGAGGTGATTTGGTTTGCCGCAGTAAAAGCAGCTGCCCTCCTGCTGGCGTCGTCGTCGCTCTTCTGCCGTCAGCCTCGTCCTGCCAAGCTGCATGGGCTCCTCCTCCCTGGAGGTGGACGAAAGAAGACCGTGCTCTGGCGGCGAATAACAGGAGGCCTGCCTGTCCGGGGCTGAGAAGCGTGGAAACCTCTCCGACGTCGAACCACTGTGTCGCGGTTGCCGGAGCTCACGAACCCGATTGTCTGTCCGGATAGCCAGCGCGATAAGGGAGTCCAGATCTGCAGGCAGGTCCACGGGCAGCAGCAGCTCCTGGATGTGAGCCGCCAGTCCCTTCAGGAAAACGTCGTACAGGGCGGTGTTATTCCAGCCGCTCTCCGCCGCCAGGGTGCGGAAGCGAATGGCGTAGTCGCACACCGAGTCCCTGCCCTGTTTCAGTCTACTGAGCTCCCGGGCTTTTTCCCTGTCAGTGGACACAGGATCAAAAGTTCTCATGAGAGCAGTCTTAAAGTCCGTGAGGGAAGAGCAGAGCGGAGAGTCACGAGCCCACTCTGCGGTGGCCCAAGCCTTGGCTCTCCCTGTCAGGTGGGAAATCATGAATGCAATTTTTGATCTGTCGGTGATGAAAGCCTGTGGGAGCTGCTCAAAATGGATCGAGCAATCAATGAGAAAGGCTCTGCACTGTCCTGGTTCCCCAGCATAACGCTCCGGGGGTGCCAGCTTGATTCCCACCCCTGCGCCCTGGGATGGAGCCCCCGCCGCCGCCGCTGCCGCTGCCGCGGCCGCTGCTGCTGCTGGAGACTCCGGCGTCGCAGGTGGCTGGGTAGTCTGCCTTAGGTGGTGCACCAGCTCTCTCACCTGGAATGACAGCTCTGCAAACTGCGATGCCATCGCCGTCTGAAGCTCTTCCTGCTGGGTGATGCGGGCTTCCTGAGCCCGTAACTTGGCCGCCCACTGGCCAGTCTCTGCTGAGTCCATACTGGCCGAAGTGTACTGTCACGACTGGACTCAAAGGAGGACTCAGATGCAGAGATGAACGGAGAGCGGTTTTATTGCTCACACAAAAAAATCCTCGTCTGAGTGAGGCTATAAAAGGCCTGAACTAAGGAAAACAAAAAAATCACTCCTAAGGAGGAAAAACACTAATCTTCTCTATATAAGGTTAACTTTCAAAATAAAACAGGAAGTGACAAGACAAGACAAAAACCCCAACTTGACCTCACCGCGGTGTGACAGATCTGAGCTCACAGAACAGCTTGGAATTCTTGTAAAAGACCATTACAACACAAAATGGGCATTTTCACCTGCCATAAATTGATTGAAGGCATTTTCACCTGCCATAAATTGATTGAAGGCCAAACGCAGTTAATGAATGGTGATTTCTGCCTGAATAGATCTTCGTCTGATTCTAGAGCTTCATAATATAAAGATCTGAGCTCACAGAACAGCTTGGAATTCTTGTAAAGGACCATTACAACACAAAATGGGCATTTTCACCTGCTGAAAATTGGCATTTTCACCTGCCGTAAATTGATTGGAGGCCAAACGCAGTTAATGAATGGTGATTTCTGCCTGAATATATCTTCGTCTGATTCTAGAGCTTCATAATATAAAGATCTGAGCTCACAGGACAGCTTGGAATTCTTGTAAAGGACCATTACAACACAAAATGGGCATTTTCACCAGCTGAAAATTGGCATTTTCCCCTGCCATAAATTGATTGGAGGCCAAACGCAGTTAATGAATGGTGATTTCTGCCTGAATATATCTTCGTCTGATTCTAGGGCTTCATAATAAGAAGATCTGAGCTCACAGGACAGCTTGGAATTCTTGTAAAGGACCATTACAACACAAAATGGGCATTTTCACCTGCCAAAAATTGATTGAAGGCATTTTCACCTGCCATAAATTGATTGAAGGCCAAACGCAGTTAATGCATGGTGATTTCTGCCTGAATATATCTTCGTTTGATTCTAGAGCTTCATAATATGAAGATCTGAGCTCACAGAACAGCTTGGAATTCTTGTAAAGGACCATTATAACACAAAATGGGCATTTTCACCTGCAAAAAATTGATTGAAGGCATGTTCACCTGCCATAAATTGATTGAAGTCCAAACGCAGTTAATGAATGGTGATTTCTGCCTGAATATATCTTCGTTTGATTCTAGAGCTTCATAATATAAAGATCTGAGCTCACAGAACAGCTTGGAATTCTTGTAAAGGACCATTACAACACAAAATGGGCATTTTCACCTGCCATAAATTGATTGAAGGCCAAACGCAGTTAATGAATGGTGATTTCTGCCTGAATATATCTTCGTCTGATTCTAGAGCTTCATAATATAAAGATCTGAGCTCACAGGACAGCTTGGAATTCTTGTAAAGGACCATTACAACACAAAATGGGCATTTTCACCTGCAAAAAATTGATTGAAGGCATTTTCACCTGCCATAAATTGATTGAAGGCCAAACGCAGTTAATGAATGGTGATTTCTGCCTGAATAGATCTTCGTCTGATTCTAGAGCTTCATAATATAAAGATCTGAGCTCACAGGACAGCTTGGAATTCTTGTAAAGGACCATTACAACACAAAATGGGCATTTTCACCTACCAGAAATTGATTGAAGGCATTTTCACCTGCCATAAATTGATTGAAGGCCAAACGCAGTTAATGAATGGTGATTTCTGCCTGAATATATCTTCGTCTGATTCTAGAGCTTCATAATATAAAGATCTGAGCTCACAGGACAGCTTGGAATTCTTGTAAAGGACCATTACAACACAAAATGGGCATTTTCACCTGCCATAAATTGATTGAAGGCATGTTCACCTGCCATGAATTGATTGAAGGCCAAACGCAGTTAATGAATGGTGATTTTTGCCTGAATATATCTTCGTCTGATTCTAGAGCGTCATAATATAAAGATCTGAGCTCACAGGACAGCTTGGAATTCTGGTAAAGGACCATTACAACACAAAATGGGCATTTTCATCTGCTGAAAATTGGCATTTTCACCTGCCATAAATTTATTGAAGGCCAAACGCAGTTAATGAAAGGTGATTTCTGCCTAAATAGGACTTGATCTGATTCTAGGGTTTCATAATATAAAGATCTGAGCTCACAGGACAGCTTGGAATTCTTGTAAAGGACCATTACAACACAAAATGGGCATTTTCACCTGCCAAAAAAATTGATTGAAGGCATTTTCACCTGCCATAAATTGATTGAAGGCCAAACGCATTTCATTAAAGGTGATTTCTGCCTAAATAGGACTTGATCTCATTCTAGGGCTTCAAAATATAAAGATCTGAGCTCACAGGACAGCTTGGAATTCTTGTAAAGGACCATTACAGCACAAAATGGGCATTTTCACCTGCCAAAAATTGATTGAAGGCATTTTCACCTGCCATAAATTGATTGAAGGCCAAACGCAGTTAATGAATGGTGATTTCTGCCTGAATAGATCTTCGTCTGATTCTAGAGCTTCATAATATAAAGATCTGAGCTCACAGGACAGCTTGGAATTCTTGTAAATGACCATTACAGCACAAAATGGGCATTTTCACCTGCCAAAAATTGATTGAAGGCCAAACGCAGTTAATGAATGGTGATTTCTGCCTGAATATATCTTCGTCTGATTCTAGAGCTTCATAATATAAAGATCTGAGCTCACAGGAAAGCTTGGAATTTTTGTAAAGGACCATTACAACACAAAATGGGCATTTTCACCTGCTGAAAATTGGCATTTTCACCTGCCATAAATTGATTGAAGGCCAAACGCGGTTAATGAAAGGTGATTTCTGCCTAAATAGGACTTGATCTGATTCTAGGGTTTCATAATATAAAGATCTGAGCTCACAGGACAGCTTGGAATTCTTGTAAATGACCATTACAGCACAAAATGGGCATTTTCACCTGCCAAAAATTGATTGAAGGCCAAACGCAGTTAATGAATGGTGATTTCTACCTGAATAGGACTTGATCTCATTCTAGGGCTTCAAAATATAAAGATCTGAGCTCACAGGACAGCTTGGAATTCTTGTAAAGGACCATTACAACACAAAATGGGCATTTTCACCTGCAAAAAATTGATTGAAGGCATGTTCACCTGCCATAAATTGATTGAAGTCCAAACGCAGTTAATGAATGGTGATTTCTGCCTGAATATATCTTCGTCTGATTTTAGAGCTTCTTAATATAAAGATCTGAGCTCACAGGACAGCTTGGAATTCTTGTAAATGACCATTACAACACAAAATGGGCATTTTCACCTGCCATAAATTGATTGAAGGCCAAACGCAGTTAATGAATGGTGATTTCTGCCTGAATATATCTTCGTCTGATTCTAGAGCTTCATAATATAAAGATCTGAGCTCACAGGACAGCTTGGAATTTTTGTAAAGGACCATTACAACACAAAATGGGCATTTTCACCTGCTGAAAATTGGCATTTTCACCTGCCATAAATTGATTGAAGGCCAAACGCAGTAAATGAATGGTGATTTCTGCCTGAATATATCTTCGTCTGATTCTAGAGCTTCATAATATAAAGATCTGAGCTCACAGGACAGCTTGGAATTCTTGTAAAGGACCATTACAACACAAAATGGGCATTTTCACCTGCCATAAATTGATTGAAGGCATTTTCACCTGCCAAAAATTGATTGAAGGCCAAACACAGTTAATGAAAGGTGATTTCTGCCTAAATAGGACTTGATCTGATTCTACGGCTTCATATATAAAGATCTGAGCTCACAGGACAGCTTGGAATTCTTGTAAAGGACCATTACAACACAAAATGGGCATTTTCACCTGCCATAAATTGATTGAAGGCATTTTCACCTGCCATAAATTGATTGAAGGCCAAACGCAGTTAATGAATGGTGATTTCTGCCTGAATATATCTTCGTCTGATTCTAGACCTTCATAATATAAAGTTCTGAGCTCACAGGACAGCTTGGAATTCTTGTAAAGGACCATTACAACACAAAATGGGCATTTTCACCTGCAAAAAATTGATTGAAGGCACGTTCACCTGCCATAAATTGATTGAAGTCCAAACGCAGTTAATGAAAGGTGATTTCTGCCTAAATAGGACTTGATCTGATTCTACGGCTTCATATATAAAGATCTGAGCTCACAGGACAGCTTGGAATTCTTGTAAAGGACCATTACAACACAAAATGGGCATTTTCACCTGCCATAAATTGATTGAAGGCATTTTCACCTGCCATAAATTGATTGAAGGCCAAACGCAGTTAATGAATGGTGATTTCTGCCTGAATATATCTTCGTCTGATTCTAGACCTTCATAATATAAAGTTCTGAGCTCACAGGACAGCTTGGAATTCTTGTAAAGGACCATTACAACACAAAATGGGCATTTTCACCTGCTGAAAATTGGCATTTTCACCTGCCATAAATTGATTGAAGGCCAGACGCAGTTAATGAATGGTGATTTCTGCCTGAATAGGACTTGATCTCATTCTAGAGCTTCATAATATAAACATCCGAGCTCACAGGACAGCTTGGAATTCTTGTAAAGGACCATTACAACACAAAATGGGCATTTTCACCTGCCATAAATTGATTGAAGGCATTTTCACCTGCCATAAATTGATTGAAGGCCAAACGCAGTTAATGAATGGTGATTTCTGCCTGAATATATCTTCATCTGATTCTAGAGCTTCATAATATAAAGATCTGAGCTCACAGGACAGCTTGGAATTCTTGTAAAGGACCATTACAACACAAAATGGGCATTTTCACCTGCTGAAAATTGGCATTTTCACCTGCCATAAATTGATTGAAGGCCAAACTGTCAGGCCCAGAACAAAGCGGCAGACTCAGATGCGGATTAGGCAGGTTTGGGAAGATACTTTTATTGCTTCCAAGCTGCTGATACAGCCTACAAAAGGTACAACAAAAATGGCTACACTTCCTGGCACTCTAACGCTAAACTCAAACTTCGCTACTCTTCGCTGAAAATCAAAAACACTAATCTAGAAAGAAAAACGCTTCACCAAAATGGGAAGGAATAACCTGACAAAATTTACCAAAACAAAACACTCAAAATGAGGAGGAAACAGTACTATCTGAATCTTGGACCTAATCTTCCTATACTGACTAAGAAACAAAAATCAATCCCGAAGGATGACAAAACTTTATCCAAAGGAAAGAGACTAACAAACAAAAAACAATCCCATAGGATGAATACAAGCTACAAAAAACTCTCTAATCTTAAACTAAGGCTATGAAACTTACAAAACAATGATACTTGGAACAGACTTGGAACAGGCTTGGGTGCGACGACAGGACGTACGAAGACACTTTGGCACAGGACAAGGGAGACGCAGACAATATATACACCAGGTAATGGGGAACAGGTGGAAACAATCAGGGCGGGGAAGACAATCAGACCGGTGACACATGAGGAAGGGCAAGTGACCTGAAACGAGAGGAGAGTTAACTTTCAAAATAAAACAGGAAATGACAAGACACAACAAAAACCCAGCTTGACCTCACCACGGTGTGACAGTACCCCTCCCCCTAGGGCCGACTCCTGACGGCCCAGACTGGTCAGGGTGATCTCTATGAAAGTCCTCGATGAGAGTTCGGTCCAAGATGAATCGAGAGGGGACCCACTGGCGTTCCTCTGGTCCATAACCCTCCCAGTCGACTAAATATTGTCTGCCCCGACCTCGAGTGCGCATCGCCAATAGTTTGCGGACCTTGTACACCGGGCCGCCATCAACGACCTCTGGAGGTGGTGGGGGAGGGGGGGTCGGAACCATTGTGCTCTCCCGGACAGGCTTGACCTGGCTGACATGAAATGTGGGATGGACTCTGAGGGACCGGGGAAGACGAAGGCGAACGGCTGCAGGTCCGACGGTTTTTGTGATTGGGAAAGGCCCCACGAACCGTGGCGCCAATTTCCGGGACAGATCCTTAAGTCTTAGGTTTTGGGTGGATAGCCATACCTTCTGTCCTGGCTGGTACTTGGGCGCTGGGCGTCTCTTTTTGTCCGCCGCTTGCTTCACCCGGTCCCCCTGGTGGAGCAGGACTTGTCGGGCGGCTGCCCATATGCGTCGGCACCGGCGAATCTGGGCGTGAGCGGAGGGCACTGTGACTTCTTGTTCCTGGTCAGGAAAAACTGGGGGGTCATAGCCATACACACACTTGAAGGGTGAAAAACCTGTGGCTGAGGTAGGCAGTGAATTATGCGCATACTCTACCCAGACCAGGTGTTTGCTCCATGTAGAGGGATTCTGTGACACCAGACACCGGAGGCCGGTTTCCAGCTGCTGGTTAAGACGCTCGGTCTGGCCGTTAGCCTCTGGATGGTAGCCGGAGGTTAAGCTGGTTGTGGCTCCTAAGTGACGGCAGAACTCCCTCCAGAACCCTGAGATGAACTGGGGCCCCCGGTCTGAAACAATATCTTTTGGAATTCCATGAACTCTGACAATGTGGTTAATTAAGAGTTCAGCGGTTTCTTTGGCTGTGGGTAACTTGGGCAAGGCTATGAATCTGGCCATCTTAGAAAATCTGTCAACTATGGTGAGAATCGTAGTGTTACCTTGAGACACCGGGAGCCCCGTAACGAAGTCCATTGAGATATCCGACCAGGGTCTGGAGGGAATGGGGAGTGGTTGAAGGAGTCCCATCCTTTTTCCTGAGGAAGTCTTGTTACGAGCACAGACCGAGCAAGCCTCAATGTACTCCCGGACCTCCCGCTCCATAGCTGGCCACCAGAATCTCCGGGAGATTACGAACATAGTTCGCCGTACTCCCGGATGGCATGACAGGCATGACGTATGCGCCCATTGGATCACCTGAGGTCGCTGAGCCTCTGGAACATATAGCCGGTTTTCTGGGCAACCTCGAGGTGGGGGGTTATCGCCGTTAGCCTGTCGCACCTCATTTTCTATCTGCCAAGTTACCGCTCCAACCACACAGTTTCGTGGAAGGATTGGTTCTGGTTCCTTGGCAACAGGCTCGGGGTCATATATTCGGGACAACGCATCGGGCTTGGTGTTCTGGGACCCCGGCCTGTAAGAGAGGGAAAACAAGAATCGGTTAAAGAATAGTGACCACCTGGCCTGGCGTGAGTTCAGTCTTTTTGCATTTCTTAGGTACTCAAGGTTCTTGTGATCAGTCCATACGATAAATGGCACCTCTGACCCCTCCAGCCAGTGCCTCCACTCTTCCAACGCCACCTTGACTGCGAGGAGTTCTCGGTTGCCAACGTCATAATTCCTCTCCGCCTTGGTCAGTCGCCTGGACAAGAATGCACAAGGGTGCATTTTGCCGTCCTGTTCCGCCCGCTGAGACAGCACTGCTCCGACTCCTTCGTTTGAGGCGTCCACCTCCACCACGAACTGGCGTCGAGGATCTGGCATCGTGAGAATGGGTGCGGTGGTGAACCGGGTCTTGAGATTGTTGAAGGCTGCTTCGGCCTCTGGAGTCCACTGGAACTGGGTCTTGGTCGAGGTCAGGGCATGTAGGGGGGCCGCGATGGAACTGAAGCCTCTGATGAATCGCCTGTAAAAGTTGGCAAATCCTAGGAATTGCTGTACTTTTTTGCGATTATCAGGGGTTGGCCAATCGGCTACCGCTTTAATCTTAGCCGGGTCCATCTGAACTCTTCCAGGGGCTACAATGAAGCCCAGGAAGGAGATGGTGGTGGCATGGAACTCGCTCTTTTCTGCTTTGACATATAACTGATTGTCGAGTAAGCGGCGGAGTACCAGGTTAACATGGCGTTTGTGGGTCTCTAAGTCCGAAGAATAAATTAATATGTCATCTAAGTATACGAAAACAAAATGATCAAGAAAATCTCTGAGAACCTCGTTAATCATATTTTGGAAGACAGCGGGTGCGTTAGTTAGTCCGAAAGGCATGACTAAATATTCATAATGGCCTGTAGGCGTGTTGAACCCGGTTTTCCACTCATCCCCCTGTCTGATTCTGATTAAATGGTATGCGTTTCTGAGATCGAGCTTGGTGAAAATGTTTGCCTGTTGTAACTGATCGAATACTGAGTTCATGAGCGGCAAGGGGTATCTGTTCTTGACCGTGATTTCATTAAGGGGGCTATAATCTATACATGGTCGTAAGGACCCATCTTTTTTCCCGACAAAAAAGAAGCCGGCTCCCGCTGCGGATGATGAGGGTCTAATTAATCCTGCCTTCAGGGAGGAATCGATATATTCTTTCATGGCCTCTTTCTCTGCCCCTGAGATGGAGTATAAACGCCCTTTAGGAATCGGGGCGCCGGGAATGAGATCGATGGGGCAGTCGTATGGTCGGTGGGGTGGTAGGGAGGTGGCTTTAACCTTGCTGAAAACCTCTCCAAGGTGGTGGTACTCTGTGGGTACTGAGCTCAGGTCCGGGGTCTGGGATTCTGTAGTAGGAGGAACAGATACATGGTTAATCACCGTGATGGGTTTCTGCTGATTTTCATTCACGACCCTGTGGTTAGTACCGCTCTCCCTCCACTCCTGAATGTTGCCAGTTCTCCAATCCACCACTGGGTTGTGCTGCATGAGCCAGGGAAACCCTAGCACAATAGGTTGAGATAGAGAGTCACACACAAAAAAAACCATAGTCTCTTCATGTCCCTGAATTTCCCATTTTACAGGTTCGGTGATGTGCGTGATGGAAAATAGATCCTGTCCATTAAGAGCCTTGGCCCTCATGGCTTGGTGAATGCGATGGGTAGGTACTTTGAGTTCATGGGCTAATGTCCAATCCATAAAGTTTTCGTCTGCACCAGAATCTATGAGGACCCCTATCGTCTTGGTAGAGGTCTGATAAGTTACTTGGCCCTGGATCTGCCAACGTGAGGGTTTGTGAGAGCGTTGCAGACTCACCTTGGGTCTTTTGGCGGGGCAGGATGCCACTTGGTGATTCACCTCCCCACAGTAAAAACATCTGCCTTCCTGTTGTCGTTGTCGTCGCTCCTCTGGAGTCAATCGTGCTCTCCCCAGCTGCATGGGTTCTGTGGGGTGAACCTGAGTGGGTGGTGGAACGGACACCGTCCGCGGTCGTCCCAGCCCCGGGTCTCCCTCAGGGCTGTTAGACCGTGGACTCCTCAGTTGGGGCTGTCGTAACTCCTGCACCCTGTAGTCAGTACGTATCGCAAGGGCTATGAGCGCCTCTAGGGTGGTGGGTAAATCTAAGGGAATCAAAAGTTTCTGGATCTGTGTCGACAGCCCCTTCAAAAACATGTCATATAAGGCAGTATCGTTCCAACCACTCCCTGCCGCCAATGTGCGAAAACGAATGGCGTAGTTACTCACGGTGTCCTGGCCTTGGACCAGGTAGCTCAGTTCTCTAGCTTTCTCTCGGTCGGTGGAGACGGGATCGAAAGTCTGTAACAGTGCTCCTCTGAAGTCCTCAAACACCGAGCAAAGCGTGGCTTGCCTGGCCCATTCAGCTGTAGCCCAGGACCTCGCCCTCCCGGTGAGGTGTGAAATGACAAATGCCACTTTCGCTCGATCCGTGGGAAAGGCCTGTGAAAAGAGCTCGAAATGAATATCACAGGTCGTGAGAAAAGGTCGACAGAGACCAGGTTCTCCGGAGTACGGTTCCGGAGATGCCAGGCGAGGTCCAACCGATGGTGTGCTGGGTTCGGAACTAGGAGCTGCAACGGCAGTGTTCACGGGAGCTGGGGGCTGAATGGCAGTTTGTCTCAGCTGCGTGGTTAGCTCCGTTATCTGGCTTGTTAGGAGTGTCAGGTGCCCTGCCACGGCTGCCTGAAACTCTTCCTGGCGAGAAAGCCGAGCCTCCTGAGTCTGAATGGCAGCGACCAAACCTTCCTTTTCCGCTGAGTCCATTCTGGCCAAAGTGTACTGTCAGGCCCAGAACAAAGCGGCAGACTCAGATGCGGATTAGGCAGGTTTGGGAAGATACTTTTATTGCTTCCAAGCTGCTGATACAGCCTACAAAAGGTACAACAAAAATGGCTACACTTCCTGGCACTCTAACGCTAAACTCAAACTTCGCTACTCTTCGCTGAAAATCAAAAAAACTAATCTAGAAAGAAAAACGCTTCACCAAAATGGGAAGGAATAACCTGACAAAATTTACCAAAACAAAACACTCACTCAAAATGAGGAGGAAACAGTACTATCTGAATCTTGGACCTAATCTTCCTATACTGACTAAGAAACAAAAATCAATCCCGAAGGATGACAAAACTTTATCCAAAGGAAAGAGACTAACAAACAAAAAACAATCCCATAGGATGAATACAAGCTACAAAAAACTCTCTAATCTTAAACTAAGGCTATGAAACTTACAAAACAATGATACTTGGAACAGGCTTGGAACAGGCTTGGAACAGGCTTGGAACAGGCTTGGAACAGGCTTGGAACAGGCTTGGGTGCGACGACAGGACGTACGAAGACACTTTGGCACAGGACAAGGGAGACGCAGACAATATATACACCAGGTAATGGGGAACAGGTGGAAACAATCAGGGCGGGGAAGACAATCAGACCGGTGACACATGAGGAAGGGCAAGTGACCTGAAACGAGAGGAGAGTTAACTTTCAAAATAAAACAGGAAATGACAAGACACAACAAAAACCCAGCTTGACCTCACCACGGTGTGACACAAACGCGGTTAATGAAAGGTGATTTCTGCCTAAATAGGACTTGATCTGATTCTAGGGCTTCATAATATAAAGATCTGAGCTCACAGAACAGCTTGGAATTCTTGTAAAGGACCATTACAACACAAAATGGGCATTTTCACCTGCAAAAAATTGATTGAAGGCACGTTCACCTGCCATAAATTGATTGAAGTCCAAACGCAGTTAATGAATGGTGATTTCTGCCTAAATATATATTCGTCTGATTCTAGGGCTTCATAATATAAAGATCTGAGCTCACAGGACAGCTTGGAATTCTTGTAAAGGACCATTACAACACAAAATGGGCATTTTCACCTACCAAAAATTGATTGAAGGCATTTTCACCTGCCATAATTTGATTGAAGGCCAAACGCAGTTAATGAATGGTGATTTCTGCCTGAATATATCTTCGTCTGATTCTAGAGCTTCATAATATAAAGATCTGAGCTCACAGGACAGCTTGGAATTCTTGTAAAGGACCATTACAACACAAAATGGGCATTTTCACCTGCTGAAAATTGGCATTTTCACCTGCCATGAATTGATTGAAGGCCAAACGCAGTTAATGAATGGTGATTTTTGCCTGAATATATCTTCGTCTGATTCTAGAGCGTCATAATATAAAGATCTGAGCTCACAGGACAGCTTGGAATTCTTGTAAAGGACCATTACAACACAAAATGGGCATTTTCATCTGAAGAAAATTGGCATTTTCACCTGCCATAAATTTATTGAAGGCCAAACGCAGTTAATGAAAGGTGATTTCTGCCTAAATAGGACTTGATCTGATTCTAGGGTTTCATAATATAAAGATCTGAGCTCACAGGACAGCTTGGAATTCTTGTAAAGGACCATTACAACACAAAATGGGCATTTTCACCTGCCAAAAAAATTGATTGAAGGCATTTTCACCTGCCATAAATTGATTGAAGGCCAAACGCAGTTAATTAAAGGTGATTTCTGCCTAAATAGGACTTGATCTCATTCTAGGGCTTCAAAATATAAAGATCTGAGCTCACAGGACAGCTTGGAATTCTTGTAAAGGACCATCACAGCACAAAATGGGCATTTTCACCTGCCAAAAATTGATTGAAGGCATTTTCACCTGCCATAAATTGATTGAAGGCCAAACGCAGTTAATGAATGGTGATTTCTGCCTGAATAGATCTTCGTCTGATTCTAGAGCTTCATAATATAAAGATCTGAGCTCACAGGACAGCTTGGAATTCTTGTAAATGACCATTACAGCACAAAATGGGCATTTTCACCTGCCAAAAATTGATTGAAGGCCAAACGCAGTTAATGAATGGTGATTTCTGCCTGAATAGGACTTGATCTCATTCTAGGGCTTCAAAATATAAAGATCTGAGCTCACAGGACAGCTTGGAATTCTTGTAAAGGACCATTACAACACAAAATGGGCATTTTCACCTGCCAAAAATTGATTGAAGGCATTTTCACCTGCCATAAATTGATTGAAGGCCAAACGCAGTTAATGAATGGTGATTTCTGCCTGAATAGATCTTCGTCTGATTCTAGAGCTTCATAATATAAAGATCTGAGCTCACAGGACAGCTTGGAATTCTTGTAACTGACCATTACAGCACAAAATGGGCATTTTCACCTGCCAAAAATTGATTGAAGGCCAAATGCAGTTAATGAATGGTGATTTCTGCCTGAATAGGACTTGATCTCATTCTAGGGCTTCAAAATATAAAGATCTGAGCTCACAGGACAGCTTGGAATTCTTGTAAAGGACCATTACAACACAAAATGGGCATTTTCACCTGCCAAAAATTGATTGAAGGCATTTTCACCTGCCATAAATTGATTGAAGGCCAAACGCAGTTAATGAATGGTGATTTCTGCCTGAATATATCTTCGTCTGATTCTAGAGCTTCATAATATAAAGATCTGAGCTCACAGGACAGCTTGGAATTCTTGTAAAGGACCATTACAACACAAAATGGGCATTTTCACCTGCTGAAAATTGGCATTTTCACCTGCCATAAATTGATTGAAGGCCAAACGCGGTTAATGAATGGTGATTTCTGCCTAAATAGGACTTGATCTGATTCTAGGGTTTCATAATATGAAGATCTGAGCTCACAGGACAGCTTGGAATTCTTGTAAATGACCATTACAGCACAAAATGGGCATTTTCACCTGCCAAAAATTGATTGAAGGCCAAACGCAGTTAATGAATGGTGATTTCTACCTGAATAGGACTTGATCTCATTCTAGGGCTTCAAAATATAAAGATCTGAGCTCACAGGACAGCTTGGAATTCTTGTAAAGGACCATTACAACACAAAATGGGCATTTTCACCTGCAAAAAATTGATTGAAGGCATGTTCACCTGCCATAAATTGATTGAAGTCCAAACGCAGTTAATGAATTGTGATTTCTGCCTGAATATATCTTCGTCTGATTTTAGAGCTTCTTAATATAAAGATCTGAGCTCACAGGACAGCTTGGAATTCTTGTAAATGACCATTACAGCACAAAATGGGCATTTTCACCTGCCATAAATTGATTGAAGGCCAAACGCAGTTAATGAATGGTGATTTCTGCCTGAATATATCTTCGTCTGATTCTAGAGCTTCATAATATAAAGATCTGAGCTCACAGGACAGCTTGGAATTTTTGTAAAGGACCATTACAACACAAAATGGGCATTTTCACCTGCTGAAAATCGGCATTTTCACCTGCCATAAATTGATTGAAGGCCAAACGCAGTTAATGAATGGTGATTTCTGCCTGAATATATCTTCGTCTGATTCTAGAGCTTCATAATATAAAGATCTGAGCTCACAGGACAGCTTGGAATTCTTGTAAAGGACCATTACAACACAAAATGGGCATTTTCACCTGCCATAAATTGATTGAAGGCATTTTCACCTGCCATAAATTGATTGAAGGCCAAACACAGTTAATGAAAGGTGATTTCTGCCTAAATAGGACTTGATCTGATTCTACAGCTTCATATATAAAGGTCTGAGCTCACAGGACAGCTTGGAATTCTTGTAAAGGACCATTACAACACAAAATGGGAATTTTCACCTGCAAGAAATTGATTGAAGGCATGTTCACCTGCCATAAATTGATTGAAGTCCAAACGCAGTTAATGAATGGTGATTTTTGCCTGAATATATCTTCGTCTGATTCTAGACCTCCATAATATAAAGATCTGAGCTCACAGGACAGCTTGGAATTCTTGTAAAGGACCATTACAACACAAAATGGGCATTTTCACCTGCCATAAATTGATTGAAGGCATTTTCACCTGCCATAAATTGATTGAAGGCCAAACGCAGTTAATGAATGGTGATTTCTGCCTGAATATATCTTCGTCTGATTCTAGAGCTTCATAATATAAAGATCTGAGCTCACAGGACAGCTTGGAATTTTTGTAAAGGACCATTACAACACAAAATGGGCATTTTCACCTGCCAAAAATTGATTGAAGGCCAAACGCAGTTAATGAATGGTGATTTCTGCCTGAATATATCTTCGTCTGATTCTAGAGCTTCATAATATAAAGATCTGAGCTCACAGGACAGCTTGGAATTCTTGTAAAGGACCATTACAACACAAAATGGGCATTTTCACCTGCCATAAATTGATTGAAGGCATTTTCACCTGCCATAAATTGATTGAAGGCCAAACGCAGTTAATGAATAGTGATTTCTGCCTGAATATATCTTCGTCTGATTCTAGAGCTTCATAATATAAAGATCTGAGCTCACAGGACAGCTTGGAATTTTTGTAAAGGACCATTACAACACAAAATGGGCATTTTCACCTGCTGAAAACTGGCATTTTCACCTGCCATAAATTGATTGAAGGCCAAACACAGTTATTGAAAGGTGATTTCTGCCTAAATAGGACTTGATCTGATTCTACGGCTTCATATATAAAGATCTGAGCTCACAGGACAGCTTGGAATTCTTGTAAAGGACCATTACAACACAAAATGGGCATTTTCACCTGCAAAAAATTGATTGAAGGCATGTTCACCTGCCATAAATTGATTGAAGTCCAAACGCAGTTAATGAATGGTGATTTCTGCCTGAATATATCTTCGTCTGATTCTAGAGCTTCATAATATAAAGATCTGAGCTCACAAAACAGCTTGGAATTCTTGTAAAGGACCATTACAACACAAAATGGGCATTTTCACCTGCCAAAAATTGATTGAAGGCATGTTCACCTGCCATAAATTGATAGAAGTCCAAACGCAGTTAATGAATGGTGATTTCTGCCTGAATATATCTTCGTCTGATTCTAGACCTTCATAATATAAAGATCTGAGCTCACAGGACAGCTTGGAATTCTTGTAAAGGACCATTACAACACAAAATGGGCATTTTCACCTGCCATAAATTGATTGAAGGCCAAACGCAGTTAATGAATGGTGATTTCTGCCTGAATATATCTTCGTCTGATTCTAGAGCTTCATAATATAAAGTTCTGAGCTCACAGGACAGCTTGGAATTTTTGTAAAGGACCATTACAACACAAAATGGGCATTTTCACCTGCTGAAAATTGGCATTTTCACCTGCCATAAATTGATTGAAGGCCAAACGCAGATAATGAATGGTGATTTTTGCCTGAATATATCTTCATCTGATTCTAGAGCTTCATAATATAAAGATCTGAGCTCACAGGACAGCTTGGAATTCTTGTAAAGGACCATTACAACACAAAATGCGCATTTTCACCTGCCATAATTTGATTGAAGGCCAAACGCAGTTAATGAATGGTGATTTCTGCCTGAATATATCTTCGTCTGATTCTAGAGCTTCATAATATAAAGATCTGAGCTCACAGGACAGTTTGGAATTTTTGTAAAGGACCTTTACAACACAAAATGGGCATTTTCACCTGCCAAAAATTGATTGAAGGCCAAACGCAGTTAATGAATGGTGATTTCTGCCTGAATATATCTTCGTCTGATTCTAGAGCTTCTTAATATAAAGATCTGAGCTCACAGAACAGCTTGGAATTCTTGTAAAGGACCATTACAACACAAAATGGGCATTTTCACCTGCCAAAAATTGATTGAAGGCATGTTCACCTACCATAAATTATTTGAAGTCCAAACGCAGTTAATGAATGGTGATTTCTGCCTGAATATATCTTCGTCTGATTCTAGAGCTTCATAATATAAAGATCTGAGCTCACAGGACAGCTTGGAATTCTTGTAAAGGACCATTACAACACAAAATGGGCATTTTCACCTGCCATAAATTGATTGAAGGCATTTTCACCTGCCATAAATTGATTGAAGGCCAAACGCAGTTAATGAATGGTGATTTCTGCCTGAATAGATCTTCGTCTGATTCTAGAGCTTCATAATATAAAGATCTGAGCTCACAGGACAGCTTGGAATTCTTGTAAAGGACCATTACAACACAAAATGGCCATTTTCACCTGCTGAAAACTGGCATTTTCACCTGCCATAAATTGATTGAAGGCCAAACACAGTTATTGAAAGGTGATTTCTGCCTAAATAGGACTTGATCTGATTCTACGGCTTCATATATAAAGATCTGAGCTCACAGGACAGCTTGGAATTCTTGTAAAGGACCATTACAACACAAAATGGGCATTTTCACCTGCAAAAAATTGATTGAAGGCATGTTCACCTGCCATAAATTGATTGAAGTCCAAACGCAGTTAATGAATGGTGATTTCTGCCTGAATATATCTTCGTCTGATTCTAGAGCTTCATAATATAAAGATCTGAGCTCACAAAACAGCTTGGAATTCTTGTAAAGGACCATTACAACACAAAATGGGCATTTTCACCTGCCAAAAATTGATTGAAGGCATGTTCACCTGCCATAAATTGATAGAAGTCCAAACGCAGTTAATGAATGGTGATTTCTGCCTGAATATATCTTCGTCTGATTCTAGACCTTCATAATATAAAGATCTGAGCTCACAGGACAGCTTGGAATTCTTGTAAAGGACCATTACAACACAAAATGGGCATTTTCACCTGCCATAAATTGATTGAAGGCCAAACGCAGTTAATGAATGGTGATTTCTGCCTGAATATATCTTCGTCTGATTCTAGAGCTTCATAATATAAAGTTCTGAGCTCACAGGACAGCTTGGAATTTTTGTAAAGGACCATTACAACACAAAATGGGCATTTTCACCTGCTGAAAATTGGCATTTTCACCTGCCATAAATTGATTGAAGGCCAAACGCAGATAATGAATGGTGATTTTTGCCTGAATATATCTTCATCTGATTCTAGAGCTTCATAATATAAAGATCTGAGCTCACAGGACAGCTTGGAATTCTTGTAAAGGACCATTACAACACAAAATGCGCATTTTCACCTGCCATAATTTGATTGAAGGCCAAACGCAGTTAATGAATGGTGATTTCTGCCTGAATATATCTTCGTCTGATTCTAGAGCTTCATAATATAAAGATCTGAGCTCACAGGACAGTTTGGAATTTTTGTAAAGGACCTTTACAACACAAAATGGGCATTTTCACCTGCCAAAAATTGATTGAAGGCCAAACGCAGTTAATGAATGGTGATTTCTGCCTGAATATATCTTCGTCTGATTCTAGAGCTTCTTAATATAAAGATCTGAGCTCACAGAACAGCTTGGAATTCTTGTAAAGGACCATTACAACACAAAATGGGCATTTTCACCTGCCAAAAATTGATTGAAGGCATGTTCACCTACCATAAATTATTTGAAGTCCAAACGCAGTTAATGAATGGTGATTTCTGCCTGAATATATCTTCGTCTGATTCTAGAGCTTCATAATATAAAGATCTGAGCTCACAGGACAGCTTGGAATTCTTGTAAAGGACCATTACAACACAAAATGGGCATTTTCACCTGCCATAAATTGATTGAAGGCATTTTCACCTGCCATAAATTGATTGAAGGCCAAACGCAGTTAATGAATGGTGATTTCTGCCTGAATAGATCTTCGTCTGATTCTAGAGCTTCATAATATAAAGATCTGAGCTCACAGGACAGCTTGGAATTCTTGTAAAGGACCATTACAACACAAAATGGGCATTTTCACCTGCTGAAAACTGGCATTTTCACCTGCCTTAAATTGATTAAAGGCCAAACACAGTTATTGAAAGGTGATTTCTGCCTAAATAGGACTTGATCTGATTCTACGGCTTCATATATAAAGATCTGAGCTCACAGGACAGCTTGGAATTCTTGTAAAGGACCATTACAACACAAAATGGGCATTTTCACCTGCAAAAAATTGATTGAAGGCATGTTCACGTGCCATAAATTGATTGAAGTCCAAACGCAGTTAATGAATGGTGATTTCTGCCTGAATATATCTTCGTCTGATTCTAGAGCTTCATAATATAAAGATCTGAGCTCACAAAACAGCTTGGAATTCTTGTAAAGGACCATTACAACACAAAATGGGCATTTTCACCTGCCAAAAATTGATTGAAGGCATGTTCACCTGCCATAAATTGATAGAAATCCAAACGCAGTTAATGAATGGTGATTTCTGCCTGAATATATCTTCGTCTGATTCTAGACCTTCATAATTTAAAGATCTGAGCTCACAGGACAGCTTGGAATTCTTGTAAAGGACCATTACAACACAAAATGGGCATTTTCACCTGCCATAAATTGATTGAAGGCATTTTCACCTACCATAAATTAATTGAAGTCCAAACGCAGTTAATGAATGGTGATTTCTGCCTGAATATATCTTCGTCTGATTCTAGAGCTTCATAATATAAAGATCTGAGCTCACAGGACAGCTTGGAATTCTTGTAAAGGACCATTACAACACAAAATGGGCATTTTCACCTGCCATAAATTGATTGAAGGCATTTTCACCTGCCATAAATTGATTGAAGGCCAAACGCAGTTAATGAATGGTGATTTCTGCCTGAATGTATCTTCGTCTGATTCTAGAGCTTCATAATATAAAGATCTGAGCTCACAGGACAGCTTGGAATTCTTGTAACGGACCATTACAACACAAAATGGGCATTTTCACCTGCTTAAAATTGGCATTTTCACCTGCCATAAATTGATTGAAGGCCAAACGCAGTTAATGAAAGGTGATTTCTGCCTAAATATGACTTGGTCTGATTCTAGAGCTTCATAATATAGAGATCTGAGCTCACAGGACAGCTTGGAATTCTTGTAAAGGACCATTACAACACAAAATGGGCATTTTCACCTGCCATAAATTGATTGAAGGCATTTTCACCTGCCATAAATTGATTGAAGGCCAAATGCAGTTAATGAAAGGTGATTTCTGCCTAAATATGACTTGGTCTGATTCTAGAGCTTCATAATATAGAGATCTGAGCTCACAGGACAGCTTGGAATTCTTGTAAAGGACCATTACAACACAAAATGGGCATTTTCACCTGCCATAAATTGATTGAAGGCATTTTCACCTGCCATAAATTGATTGAAGGCCAAACACAGTTAATGAATGGTGATTTCTGCCTGAATATATCTTCGTCTGATTCTAGACCTTCATAATTTAAAGATCTGAGCTCACAGGACAGCTTGGAATTCTTGTAAAGGACCATTACAACACAAAATGGGCATTTTCACCTGCCATAAATTGATTGAAGTCATTTTCACCTGCCATAAATTGATTGAAGGCCAAACGCAGTTAATGAATGGTGATTTCTGCCTGAATATATCTTCGTCTGATTCTAGAGCTTCATAATATAAAGTTCTGAGCTCACAGGACAGCTTGGAATTTTTGTAAAGGACCATTACAACACAAAATGGGCATTTTCACCTGCTGAAAATTGGCATTTTCACCTGCCATAAATTGATTGAAGGCCAGACGCAGATAATGAATGGTGATTTTTGCCTGAATATATCTTCGTCTGATTCTAGAGCTTCATAATATAAAGATCTGAGCTCACAGGACAGCTTGGAATTCTTGTAAAGGACCATTACAACACAAAATGGGCATTTTCACCTGCCATAATTTGATTGAAGGCCAAACGCAGTTAATGAATGGTGATTTCTGCCTGAATATATCTTCGTCTGATTCTAGAGCTTCATAATATAAAGATCTGAGCTCACAGGACAGTTTGGAATTTTTGTAAAGGACCTTTACAACACAAAATGGGCATTTTCACCTGCCAAAAATTGATTGAAGGCCAAACGCAGTTAATGAATGGTGATTTCTGCCTGAATATATCTTCGTCTGATTCTAGAGCTTCTTAATATAAAGATCTGAGCTCACAGGACAGCTTGGAATTCTTGTAAAGGACCATTACAACACAAAATGGGCATTTTCACCTGCCAAAAATTGATTGAAGGCATGTTCACCTACCATAAATTGATTGAAGGCATTTTCACCTGCCATAAATTGATTGAAGGCCAAACGCAGTTAATGAATGGTGATTTCTGCCTGAATGTATCTTCGTCTGATTCTAGAGCTTCATAATATAAAGATCTGAGCTCACAGGACAGCTTGGAATTCTTGTAAAGGACCATTACAACACAAAATGGGCATTTTCACCTGCTTAAAATTGGCATTTTCACCTGCCATAAATTGATTGAAGGCCAAACGCAGTTAATGAAAGGTGATTTCTGCCTGAATATATCTTCGTCTGATTCTAGAGCTTCATAATATAAAGATCTGAGCTCACAGGACAGTTTGGAATTTTTGTAAAGGACCTTTACAACACAAAATGGGCATTTTCACCTGCCAAAAATTGATTGAAGGCCAAACGCAGTTAATGAATGGTGATTTCTGCCTGAATATATCTTCGTCTGATTCTAGAGCTTCTTAATATAAAGATCTGAGCTCACAGGACAGCTTGGAATTCTTGTAAAGGACCATTACAACACAAAATGGGCATTTTCACCTGCCAAAAATTGATTGAAGGCATGTTCACCTACCATAAATTAATTGAAGTCCAAACGCAGTTAATGAAAGGTGATTTCTGCCTAAATATGACTTGGTCTGATTCTAGAGCTTCATAATATAGAGATCTGAGCTCACAGGACAGCTTGGAATTCTTGTAAAGGACCATTACAACACAAAATGGGCATTTTCACCTGCCATAAATTGATTGAAGGCATTTTCACCTGCCATAAATTGATTGAAGGCCAAACACAGTTAATAAATGGTGATTTCTGCCTGAATATATCTTCGTCTGATTCTAGACCTTCATAATTTAAAGATCTGAGCTCACAGGACAGCTTGGAATTCTTGTAAAGGACCATTGCAACACAAAATGGGCATTTTCACCTGCCATAAATTGATTGAAGTCATTTTCACCTGCCATAAATTGATTGAAGGCCAAACGCAGTTAATGAATGGTGATTTCTGCCTGAATATATCTTCGTCTGATTCTAGAGCTTCATAATATAAAGTTCTGAGCTCACAGGACAGCTTGGAATTTTTGTAAAGGACCATTACAACACAAAATGGGCATTTTCACCTGCTGAAAATTGGCATTTTCACCTGCCATAAATTGATTGAAGGCCAAACGCAGATAATGAATGGTGATTTTTGCCTGAATATATCTTCGTCTGATTCTAGAGCTTCATAATATAAAGATCTGAGCTCACAGGACAGCTTGGAATTCTTGTAAAGGACCATTACAACACAAAATGGGCATTTTCACCTGCCATAATTTGATTGAAGGCCAAACGCAGTTAATGAATGGTGATTTCTGCCTGAATATATCTTCGTCTGATTCTAGAGCTTCATAATATAAAGATCTGAGCTCACAGGACAGTTTGGAATTTTTGTAAAGGACCTTTACAACACAAAATGGGCATTTTCACCTGCCAAAAATTGATTGAAGGCCAAACGCAGTTAATGAATGGTGATTTCTGCCTGAATATATCTTCGTCTGATTCTAGAGCTTCTTAATATAAAGATCTGAGCTCACAGGACAGCTTGGAATTCTTGTAAAGGACCATTACAACACAAAATGGGCATTTTCACCTGCCAAAAATTGATTGAAGGCATGTTCACCTACCATAAATTGATTCAAGGCATTTTCACCTGCCATAAATTGATTGAAGGCCAAACGCAGTTAATGAATGGTGATTTCTGCCTGAATGTATCTTCGTCTGATTCTAGAGCTTCATAATATAAAGATCTGAGCTCACAGGACAGCTTGGAATTCTTGTAAAGGACCATTACAACACAAAATGGGCATTTTCACCTGCTTAAAATTGGCATTTTCACCTGCCATAAATTGATTGAAGGCCAAACGCAGTTAATGAAAGGTGATTTCTGCCTGAATATATCTTCGTCTGATTCTAGAGCTTCATAATATAAAGATCTGAGCTCACAGGACAGTTTGGAATTTTTGTAAAGGACCTTTACAACACAAAATGGGCATTTTCACCTGCCAAAAATTGATTGAAGGCCAAACGCAGTTAATGAATGGTGATTTCTGCCTGAATATATCTTCGTCTGATTCTAGAGCTTCTTAATATAAAGATCTGAGCTCACAGGACAGCTTGGAATTCTTGTAAAGGACCATTACAACACAAAATGGGCATTTTCACCTGCCAAAAATTGATTGAAGGCATGTTCACCTACCATAAATTAATTGAAGTCCAAACGCAGTTAATGAATGGTGATTTCTGCCTGAATATATCTTCGTCTGATTCTAGAGCTTCATAATATAAAGATCTGAGCTCACAGGACAGCTTGGAATTCTTGTAAAGGACCATTACAACACAAAATGGGCATTTTCACCTGCCATAAATTGATTGAAGGCATTTTCACCTGCCATAAATTGATTGAAGGCCAAACGCAGTTAATGAATGGTGATTTCTGCCTGAATGTATCTTCGTCTGATTCTAGAGCTTCATAATATAAAGATCTGAGCTCACAGGACAGCTTGGAATTCTTGTAAAGGACCATTACAACACAAAATGGGCATTTTCACCTGCTTAAAATTGGCATTTTCACCTGCCATAAATTGATTGAAGGCCAAACGCAGTTAATGAAAGGTGATTTCTGCCTGAATATATCTTCGTCTGATTCTAGAGCTTCATAATATAAAGATCTGAGCTCACAGGACAGTTGGAATTTTTGTAAAGGACCTTTACAACACAAAATGGGCATTTTCACCTGCCAAAAATTGATTGAAGGCCAAACGCAGTTAATGAATGGTGATTTCTGCTGAATATATCTTCGTCTGATTCTAGAGCTTCTTAATATAAAGATCTGAGCTCACAGGACAGCTTGGAATTCTTGTAAAGGACCATTACAACACAAAATGGGCATTTTCACCTGCCAAAAATTGATTGAAGGCATGTTCACCTACCATAAATTAATTGAAGTCCAAACGCAGTTAATGAAAGGTGATTTCTGCCTAAATATGACTTGGTCTGATTCTAGAGCTTCATAATATAGAGATCTGAGCTCACAGGACAGCTTGGAATTCTTGTAAAGGACCATTACAACACAAAATGGGCATTTTCACCTGCCATAAATTGATTGAAGGCATTTTCACCTGCCATAAATTGATTGAAGGCCAAACACAGTTAATAAATGGTGATTTCTGCCTGAATATATCTTCGTCTGATTCTAGACCTTCATAATTTAAAGATCTGAGCTCACAGGACAGCTTGGAATTCTTGTAAAGGACCATTGCAACA
This sequence comes from Nibea coibor, assembly GCA_023373845.1. Taxonomy (NCBI): domain Eukaryota; kingdom Metazoa; phylum Chordata; class Actinopteri; family Sciaenidae; genus Nibea; species Nibea coibor. Next base: position 9,491,823 of record CM041722.1, on the reverse strand, counting down.
CAAAATGGGCATTTTCACCTGCCATAAATTGATTGAAGTCATTTTCACCTGCCATAAATTGATTGAAGGCCAACGCAGTTAATGAATGGTGATTTCTGCCTGAATATATCTTCGTCTGATTCTAGAGCTTCATAATATAAAGTTCTGAGCTCACAGGACAGCTTGGAATTTTTGTAAAGGACCATTACAACACAAAATGGGCATTTTCACCTGCTGAAAATTGGCATTTCACCTGCCATAAATTGATTGAAGGCCAAACGCAGATAATGAATGGTGATTTTTGCCTGAATATATCTTCGTCTGATTCTAGAGCTTCATAATATAAAGATCTGAGCTCACAGGACAGCTTGGAATTCTTGTAAAGGACCATTACAACACAAAATGGGCATTTTCACCTGCCATAATTTGATTGAAGGCCAAACGCAGTTAATGAATGGTGATTTCTGCCTGAATATATCTTCGTCTGATTCTAGAGCTTCATAATATAAAGATCTGAGCTCACAGGACAGTTTGGAATTTTTGTAAAGGACCTTTACAACACAAAATGGGCATTTTCACCTGCCAAAAATTGATTGAAGGCCAAACGCAGTTAATGAATGGTGATTTCTGCCTGAATATATCTTCGTCTGATTCTAGAGCTTCTTAATATAAAGATCTGAGCTCACAGGACAGCTTGGAATTCTTGTAAAGGACCATTACAACACAAAATGGGCATTTTCACCTGCCAAAAATTGATTGAAGGCATGTTCACCTACCATAAATTGATTCAAGGCATTTTCACCTGCCATAAATTGATTGAAGGCCAAACGCAGTTAATGAATGGTGATTTCTGCCTGAATGTATCTTCGTCTGATTCTAGAGCTTCATAATATAAAGATCTGAGCTCACAGGACAGCTTGGAATTCTTGTAAAGGACCATTACAACACAAAATGGGCATTTTCACCTGCTTAAAATTGGCATTTTCACCTGCCATAAATTGATTGAAGGCCAAACGCAGTTAATGAAAGGTGATTTCTGCCTGAATATATCTTCGTCTGATTCTAGAGCTTCATAATATAAAGATCTGAGCTCACAGGACAGTTTGGAATTTTTGTAAAGGACCTTTACAACACAAAATGGGCATTTTCACCTGCCAAAAATTGATTGAAGGCCAAACGCAGTTAATGAATGGTGATTTCTGCCTGAATATATCTTCGTCTGATTCTAGAGCTTCATAATATAAAGATCTGAGCTCACAGGACAGCTTGGAATTCTTGTAAAGGACCATTACAACACAAAATGGGCATTTTCACCTTCCATAAATTGATTGAAGGGCAAACGCAGTTAATGAAAGGTGATTTCTGCCTAAATAGGACTTGATCTGATTCTAGAGCTTCTTAATATAAAGATCTGAGCTCACAGGACAGCTTGGAATTCTTGTAAATGACCATTACAGCACAAAATGGGCATTTTCACCTGCCATAAATTGATTGAAGGCCAAACGCAGTTAATGAATGGTGATTTCTGCCTGAATATATCTTCGTCTGATTCTAGAGCTTCATAATATAAAGATCTGAGCTCACAGGACAGCTTGGAATTTTTGTAAAGGACCATTACAACACAAAATGGGCATTTTCACCTGCTGAAAATTGGCATTTTCACCTGCCATAAATTGATTGAAGGCCAAACGCAGTTAATGAATGGTGATTTCTGCCTGAATATATCTTCGTCTGATTCTAGAGCTTCATAATAAGAAGATCTGAGCTCACAGGACAGCTTGGAATTCTTGTAAAGGACCATTACAACACAAAATGGGCATTTTCACCTGCCATAAATTGATTGAAGGCATTTTCCCCTGCCATAAATTGATTGAAGGCCAAACACAGTTAATGTAAGGTGATTTCTGCCTAAATAGGACTTGATCTGATTCTACGGCTTCATATATAAAGATCTGAGCTCACAGGACAGCTTGGAATTCTTGTAAAGGACCATTACAACACAAAATGGGAATTTTCACCTGCAAAAAATTGATTGAAGGCATGTTCACCTGCCATAAATTGATTGAAGTCCAAACGCAGTTAATGAATGGTGATTTCTGCCTGAATATATCTTCGTCTGATTCTAGAGCTTCATAATATAAAGATCTGAGCTCACAAAACAGCTTGGAATTCTTGTAAAGGACCATTACAACACAAAATGGGCATTTTCACCTGCCAAAAATTGATTGAAGGCATGTTCACCTGCCATAAATTGATTGAAGTCCAAACGCAGTTAATGAATGGTGATTTCTGCCTGAATATATCTTTGTCTGATTCTAGACCTTCATAATATAAAGATCTGAGCTCACAGGACAGCTTGGAATTCTTGTAAAGGACCATTACAACACAAAATGGGCATTTTCACCTGCTTAAAATTGGCATTTTCACCTGCCATAAATTGATTGAAGGCCAAACGCAGTTAATGAAAGGTGATTTCTGCCTAAATAGGACTTGATCTGATTCTAGAGCTTCATAATATAAAGATCTGAGCTCACAGGACAGCTTTGAATTCTTGTAAAGGGCCATTACAGCACAAAATGGGCATTTTCACCTGCCAAAAATTGATTGAAGGCCAAACGCAGTTAATGAAAGGTGATTTCTGCCTAAATAGGACTTGATCTGATTCTAGAGCTTCATAATATAAAGATCTGAGCTCACAAAACAGCTTGGAATTCTTGTAAAGGACCATTACAACACAAAATGGGCATTTTCACCTGCCATAAATTGATTGAAGGCCAAATGCAGTTAATGAATGGTGATTTCTGCCTGAATATATCTTCGTCTGATTCTAGAGCTTCATAATATAAAGATCTGAGCTCACAGGACAGCTTGGAATTCTTGTAAAGGACCATTACAACACAAAATGGGCATTTTCACCTGCCATAAATTGATTGAAGGCATTTTCACCTGCCATAAATTGATTGAAGGCCAAACGCAGTTAATGAATGGTGATTTCTGCCTGAATATATCTTCGTCTGATTCTAGAGCTTCATAATATAAAGATCTGAGCTCACAGGACAGCTTGGAATTCTTGTAAAGGACCATTATAACACAAAATGGGCATTTTTACCTGCCAGAAATTGATTGAAGGCATTTTCACCTGCCATAAATTGATTGAAGGCCAAACGCAGTTAATGAATGGTGATTTCTGCCTGAAAATATCTTCATCTGATTCTAGAGCTTCTTAATATAAAGATCTGAGCTCACAGGACAGCTTGGAATTCTTGTAAAGGACCATTACAACACGAAATGGGCATTTTCACCTGCTTAAAATTGGCATTTTCACCTGCCATAAATTGATTGAAGGCCAAACGTAGTTAATGAAAGGTGATTTCTGCCTAAATAGGACTTGATCTCATTCTAGGGCTTCATAATATAAAGATCTGAGCTCACAGGACAGCTTGGAATTCTTGTAAAGGACCATTACAACACAAAATGGGCATTTTCACCTGCCATAAATTGATTGAAGTCATTTTCACCTGCCATAAATTGATTGAAGGCCAAACGCAGTTAATTAAAGGTGATTTCTGCCTGAATATATCTTCGTCTGATTCTAGGGCTTCATAATATAAAGATCTGAGCTCACAGGACAGCTTGGAATTTTTTTAAAGGACCATTACAACATAAAATGGGCATTTTCACCTGCTGAAAATTGGCATTTTCACCTGCCATAAATTGATTGAAGGCCAAACGCAGTTAATGAAAGGTGATTTCTGCCTAAATAGGACTTGATCTGATTCTAGGGCTTCATTATATAAAGATCTGAGCTCACAGGACAGCTTGGAATTCTTGTAAAGGACCATTACAACACAAAATGGGCATTTCACCTGCCAAAAATTGATTGAAGGCATGTTCACCTGCCATAAATTGATTGATGGCCAAACGCAGTTAATGAAAGGTGATTTCTGCCTGAATATATCTTCATCTGATTCTAGAGCTTCATAATATAAAGATCTGAGCTCACAGGACAGCTTGGAATTTTTGTAAAGGACCATTACAACACAAAATGGGCATTTTCACCTGCCATAAATTGATTTGAAGGCATTTTCACCTGCCATAAATTGATTGAAGGCCAAACGCAGTTAATGAAAGGTGATTTCTGCCTGAATATATCTTCGTCTGATTCTAGAGCTTCATAATATAAAGATCTGAGCTCACAGGACAGCTTGGAATTCTTGTAAAAGACCATTACAACACAAAATGGGCATTTTCACCTGCTGAAAATCGGCATTTTCACCTCCCATAAATTGATTGAAGGCCAAACGCAGTTAATGAATGGTTATTTCTGCCTGAATATATCTTCATCTGATTCTAGAGCTTCTTAATATAAAGATCTGAGCTCACAGAACAGCTTGGAATTCTTGTAAAGGACCATTACAACACAAAATGGGCATTTTCACCTGCCAAAAATTGATTGAAGGCATGTTCACCTGCCAGAAATTGATTGAAGGCCAAACGCAGTTAATGAATGGTGATTTCTGCCTGAATATATCCTTATCTGATTCTAGAGCTTCATAATATAAAGATCTGAGCTCACAGGACAGTTTGGAATTTTTGTAAAGGACCATTACAACACAAAATGGGCATTTTCACCTGCCATAAATTGATTGAAGGCCAAACGCAGTTAATGAAAGGTGATTTCTGCCTGAATATATCTTCTTCTGATTCTAGAGCTTCATAATATAAAGATCTGAGCTCACAGGACAGCTTGGAATTTTTGTAAAGGACCATTACAACACAAAATGGGCATTTTCACCTGCTGAAAATTGGGCATTTTCACCTGCCATAAATTGATTGAAGTCCAAACGCAGTTAATGAATGGTGATTTCTGCCTGAATATATCTTCGTCTGATTCTAGAGCTTCATAATATAAAGATCTGAGCTCACAAAACAGCTTGGAATTCTTGTAAAGGACCATTACAACACAAAATGGGCATTTTCACCTGCCAAAAATTGATTGAAGGCATGTTCACCTGCCATAAATTGATTGAAGTCCAAACGCAGTTAATGAATGGTGATTTCTGCCTGAATATATCTTCGTCTGATTCTAGACCTTCATAATATAAAGATCTGAGCTCACAGGACAGCTTGGAATTCTTGTAAAGGACCATTACAACACAAAATGGGCATTTTCACCTGCTTAAAATTGGCATTTTCACCTGCCATAAATTGATTGAAGGCCAAACGCAGTTAATGAAAGGTGATTTCTGCCTAAATAGGACTTGATCTGATTCTAGAGCTTCATAATATAAAGATCTGAGCTCACAGGACAGCTTTGAATTCTTGTAAAGGGCCATTACAGCACAAAATGGGCATTTTCACCTGCCAAAAATTGATTGAAGGCCAAACGCAGTTAATGAAAGGTGATTTCTGCCTAAATAGGACTTGATCTGATTCTAGAGCTTCATAATATAAAGATCTGAGCTCACAAAACAGCTTGGAATTCTTGTAAAGGACCATTACAACACAAAATGGGCATTTTCACCTGCCCATAAATTGATTGAAGGCCAAATGCAGTTAATGAATGGTGATTTCTGCCTGAATATATCTTCGTCTGATTCTAGAGCTTCATAATATAAAGATCTGAGCTCACAGGACAGCTTGGAATTCTTGTAAAGGACCATTACAACACAAAATGGGCATTTTCACCTGCCATAAATTGATTGAAGGCATTTTCACCTGCCATAAATTGATTGAAGGCCAAACGCAGTTAATGAATGGTGATTTCTGCCTGAATATATCTTCGTCTGATTCTAGAGCTTCATAATATAAAGATCTGAGCTCACAGGACAGCTTGGAATTCTTGTAAAGGACCATTATAACACAAAATGGGCATTTTTACCTGCCAGAAATTGATTGAAGGCATTTTCACCTGCCATAAATTGATTGAAGGCCAAACGCAGTTAATGAATGGTGATTTCTGCCTGAAAATATCTTCATCTGATTCTAGAGCTTCTTAATATAAAGATCTGAGCTCACAGGACAGCTTGGAATTCTTGTAAAGGACCATTACAACACAAAATGGGCATTTTCACCTGCTTAAAATTGGCATTTTCACCTGCCATAAATTGATTGAAGGCCAAACGTAGTTAATGAAAGGTGATTTCTGCCTAAATAGGACTTGATCTCATTCTAGGGCTTCATAATATAAAGATCTGAGCTCACAGGACAGCTTGGAATTCTTGTAAAGGACCATTACAACACAAAATGGGCATTTTCACCTGCCATAAATTGATTGAAGTCATTTTCACCTGCCATAAATTGATTGAAGGCCAAACGCAGTTAATTAAAGGTGATTTCTGCCTGAATATATCTTCGTCTGATTCTAGGGCTTCATAATATAAAGATCTGAGCTCACAGGACAGCTTGGAATTTTTTTTAAAGGACCATTACAACATAAAATGGGCATTTTCACCTGCTGAAAATTGGCATTTTCACCTGCCATAAATTGATTGAAGGCCAAACGCAGTTAATGAAAGGTGATTTCTGCCTAAATAGGACTTGATCTGATTCTAGGGCTTCATTATATAAAGATCTGAGCTCACAGGACAGCTTGGAATTCTTGTAAAGGACCATTACAACACAAAATGGGCATGTTCACCTGCCAAAAATTGATTGAAGGCATGTTCACCTGCCAGAAATTGATTGAAGTCCAACGCAGTTAATGAATGGTGATTTCTGCCTGAATATATCCTTATCTGATTCTAGAGCTTCATAATATAAAGATCTGAGCTCACAGGACAGTTTGGAATTTTTGTAAAGGACCATTACAACACAAAATGGGCATTTTCACCTGCTGAAAATTGGCATTTTCACCTGCCATAAATTGATTGAAGGCCAACGCAGTTAATGAAAGGTGATTTCTGCCTAAATAGGACTTGATCTTCATGATATAAAGATCTGAGCTCACAGGACAGCTTGGAATTCTTGTAAAGGACCATTACAGCACGAAATGGGCATTTTCACCTGCCGAAAATTGATTGAAGGCATTTTCACCTGCCAGAATTGATTGAAGGCCAAACGCAGTTAATGAATGGTGATTTCTGCCTGAATATATCTTCGTCTGATTCTAGAGCTTCATAATATAAAGATCTGAGCTCACAGGACAGCTTTGAATTCTTGTAAAGGACCATTACAACACAAAATGGGCATTTTCACCTTCCATAAATTGATTGAAGGGCAAACGCAGTTAATGAAAGGGTGATTTCTGCCTAAATAGGACTTGATCTGATTCTAGGGCTTCAAAATATAAAGATCTGAGCTCACAGGACAGCTTGGAATTCTTGTAAAGGACCATTACAACACAAAATGGGCATTTTCACCTGCCATAAATTGATTGAAGGCCAAACGCAGTTAATGAAAGGTGATTTCTGCCTAAATAGGACTTGATCTGATTCTACGGCTTCATAATATAAAGATCTGAGCTCACAGGACAGCTTGGAATTTTTGTAAAGGACCATTACAACACAAAATGGGCATTTTCACCTGCTGAAAATTGGCATTTTCACCTGCCATAAATTGATTGAAGGCCAAACGCAGTTAATGAAAGGTGATTTCTGCCTAAATAGGACTTGATCTCATTCTAGGGCTTCATGATATAAAGATCTGAGCTCACAGGACAGCTTGGAATTCTTGTAAAGGACCATTACAACACAAAATGGGCATTTTCACTTGCCAAAAATTGATTGAAGGCATTTTCACCTGCCAGAAATTGATTGAAGGCCAAACGCAGTTAATGAATGGTGATTTCTGCCTGAATATATCTTCGTCTGATTGTAGAGCTTCATAATATAAAGATCTGAGCTCACAGGACAGCTTGGAATTTTTGTAAAGGACCATTACAACACAAAATGGGCATTTTCACCTGCCATAAATTGATTGAAGGCATTTTCACCTGCCATAAATTGATTGAAGGCCAAACGCAGTTAATGAAAGGTGATTTCTGCCTGAATATATCTTCGTCTGATTCTAGAGCTTCATAATATAAAGATCTGAGCTCACAGGACAGCTTGGAATTCTTGTAAAGGACCATTACAACACAAAATGGGCATTTTCACCTGCTGAAAATCGGCATTTTCACCTCCCATAAATTGATTGAAGGCCAAACGCAGTTAATGAATGGTTATTTCTGCCTGAATATATCTTCATCTGATTCTAGAGCTTCTTAATATAAAGATCTGAGCTCACAGAACAGCTTGGAATTCTTGTAAAGGACCATTACAACACAAAATGGGCATTTTCACCTGCCAAAAATTGATTGAAGGCATGTTCACCTGCCAGAAATTGATTGAAGTCCAAACGCAGTTAATGAATGGTGATTTCTGCCTGAATATATCCTTATCTGATTCTAGAGCTTCATAATATAAAGATCTGAGCTCACAGGACAGTTTGGAATTTTTGTAAAGGACCATTACAACACAAAATGGGCATTTTCACCTGCTGAAAATTGGCATTTTCACCTGCCATAAATTGATTGAAGGCCAAACGCAGTTAATGAAAGGTGATTTCTGCCTAAATAGGACTTGATCTTCATGATATAAAGATCTGAGCTCACAGGACAGCTTGGAATTCTTGTAAAGGACCATTACAGCACAAAATGGGCATTTTCACTTGCCAAAAATTGATTGAAGGCATTTTCACCTGCCAGAAATTGATTGAAGGCCAAACGCAGTTAATGAATGGTGATTTCTGCCTGAATATATCTTCGTCTGATTCTAGAGCTTCATAATATAAAGATCTGAGCTCACAGGACAGCTTTGAATTCTTGTAAAGGACCATTACAACACAAAATGGGCATTTTCACCTTCCATAAATTGATTGAAGGGCAAACGCAGTTAATGAAAGGTGATTTCTGCCTAAATAGGACTTGATCTGATTCTAGGGCTTCAAAATATAAAGATCTGAGCTCACAGGACAGCTTGGAATTCTTGTAAAGGACCATTACAACACAAAATGGGCATTTTCACCTGCCATAAATTGATTGAAGGCCAAACGCAGTTAATGAAAGGTGATTTCTGCCTAAATAGGACTTGATCTGATTCTACGGCTTCATAATATAAAGATCTGAGCTCACAGGACAGCTTGGAATTCTTGTAAAGGACCATTACAACACAAAATGGGCATTTTCACCTGGAAGGTGAGTGTGTGTGTCTGTGTAGTCACACGTTTACTCAGGCAGGCTCCACAGATGTATATGGACGTATATATTTGTATTAGAGATTTATTAGAGACTTCAGCAGGAGCAGAGCCAGGTGTGGTCACAAGTTAACATGGTCATCCGTCCCGAGTTAAAAAGAGACAGCAGTCTGTCTGTCTGGTGTATATGTTATTTTACCAGAAAATGTATTCAAGATTTTTTTATTAGAGCGTAATTAGAGACTTAACAGGAAGAGCTAACTTGCTCTCTTCCTGATTACAAACACAGGCGACGTTTCAAACCAGACGGACTACATGATGTAGTCACACAAATAAGACTGCAAGGACGAGCCAGGTCTGTTTCTTTGACATTGCAACGTTAACGGCTAAGAAAGTAAACAAAGAGTCGCCTACGAGGACAGCTACGTCATCCTTTTTGCTGTTTTCAACATCTGTCGTATCGACGACAACCACAGACGCATTTGGCTGACGGTCGCCAGTTAACATGGTCACAAGTTAATACGGAACACCGGCTCCATTGATTTCCGTGTTAAGCAGCTAGCGAGGTAGCTGGCTTTGTTGATGAATTCAGCTGTCCATGGTTTAAGGGTTAAAGGGAACTAATCTGACGTACATCATACGTTAACTCTTTAAACTAACACCAACCTGTTCAGAGTTTATTAGCCATAGTCATAGGCTCCATGTGTACAGACCAGGCTGCTGCAGTACTTTGGTAACGTAACGTTACACAGTACAAGTATTAACTACACGGTTCATTCAGAAGTGTCAGGATGCTACAGTGATGTTGCTGCTGATGTCATGAACAAAGCTATACTCATACACCTTCTCTGTCTTCTGCTTTCAGAGTCCACTCACAGCCATGGACCACTCAGCTGTCAAGGACAACCCCTGGAAATCCTTGGAAACACTTTAATTGTACCTTTAAGATTGAGTTATTGGATTTTGAATGAAGTGATTGAAACTGCTTGAAATTGTAACTGCATTACTTTCATGGTATATAGCTTGATCAGTGACACAATTAGAAACATTTAATCTAATTTCTTCCGTATATAGAAGGCTCTCACTGAACATAATTATTATGTTAAAATAGCATCTGATTTGATGAAGTCAAATAATCAGTTTGTACACAAACACTGAAATACATTGCTGCATGTTTCAAAATCAAGCTATTTCCAAACATTTTAAAAGTGCATTTTAAGCTTCTGACTGAAGTCAAATGTCTTCATTTAATCAGAAGGATGTAAATCTTAAATGCTTGTAAAATGCTTCAATATGCAGCATGATATGAACACTAAACACTGTACTTGTTACTCGTATTTTCAACAGTTTCAGAAAGTGGTCAAAAATATTTTACTCTGCTTTAAATTTCTTACATTTAAGCTACTTTAATTATTTAAAAATGAAACACTAACACTTTAGATTAACTGTAATGGACACCTTGAGTAACAATATCTAGGAGAAGTGGAGCTGAGACTGTCATTCTGAGTGAAATCCACTTCTGAGGTAGGATTCAAACAATCCTGAAATTTTGGTATCAAATTGATCCAGGTATCTGCCTTAACCTTTGAAATACCCAAATACAGCCTTTTACTTGGATTCAAGGGAGGATTGGATTACCAGATCAGGATTCTGATCTTCAGGATCAGGATTATCTGAATCTGTGTTGAAATACCCAGTTTTCAGATCAGATCTAGATTTAATCCAATCCCACAAGGATAATCCTGTCAGATCAGTTTTGAATACTGGGCCCAGATGTGGCTGGTTCTTGACAGCTTTACCATGTTTGATGGTCATTACCCTGACACAAGTGGACACTGAAAAAAGTAAGGTGATCATTAATGTCAAATATCCTGTGTGTAGATATTTGACATAGCTAAAGAGCCACAGTATTAATGTTGGCAGCAATGTTGGGTATTTGTTGGGTTTTTAAGCAACCACTGACCAATAACACAAGTAGTCATCCTATAAATGAAAACTTTATTAAATAACCTTCAACACATATACAAACTTAATGAAAAAATGCAAAAGGAGAAGTTCCACAGCATGGCACTGCTTTGGCTTCATGCAGAGGTCCATTCGAGTCACCAAACTGTTTGGTTGTGAGTTCATGATCCAGTCCTTTCTGTTCTGTCTTCAACTTTGATCATGATGTGCAGAACGACCAGAGCCTCTGGTTGTGTGCACTGTTGGAAAACTTTCCTCTGATTTAACTGGGCTACCAAGGAGCGTCCGTATTCAATACGTTTCTTGTTGACTGTAGAGCGCGCTCTCTGATTGCTGTGTCAATAAGGAGGGTTACAACATATCCCTCCTCAGTGTCTTGTTGATATCGGTTGCGACAGTTCACTCTGGCTGATCTGCCAGATCATTCTGCTCAAAGTATCTGCAGGATGGAGGACAGGGAATGAGAAGAATTGCAAACATACAGCCCTGATATATAAAGCATCATGTGACCAGTTTGAACTCTAAAATACCTGGCAACAAGGCAGATGAGAAGGTTGAGGGCAGGCAGTTGCTCATCATCCTGACTCTCCTGTGGAATCATAAAAACACAACAGCATACAGATATTGTCAAATGATCTGATGAATAAACGAGAACATAGTTCACATTTAAATACAGCCCTGTCTTTCTACAGTGTTCACAGAGTTTATGGTATCTCGCTTTCCCGCATGCATGAGCCATGACAGGAGACAGAGTGTGAAGTCTAGTGCCAACACAATTCAGACAAAATGATGCAAAAGCAGTAGTGGTTAAATATTTTTAGGAACTTTTTGTGCAGTTCTCCTCTGACTTTGGCCATTGAGCTGCATAACTGGACGGAGACATGCAATTCTAAGATACAGGCCTTCTTTTTTACAGTCCTTAAAAACCAAAAAGACCTGAAAATCTGGCGACTTCTAGCGGGGATCGGGATCCCCAAGTTAGGAACCAGTGGACTAGAGGACAGTAGTACCCAAAGTGAATCCTACCAGTGTGCTCCGGAGCTGAGCACATCTCCTGGCCAGCTGTCTGATGCTGGAGTGGGCTTCAGGCAGAAGAGGCTTCTCCAGGCAGGCCAACAAAGAATACAACCAGCAACCCTGTAACAAAAAGACGAATTGACGAAAAATGATTCAGTACAAACACAATTTAGTCAATTATCACCTTGCATAACAAACATGGGAAGTCACAAAATGAAAATGGAAAGCACTGAATTAGAATGAAGCAAAAACAAAATGTACAACTACATCTGCTTCTCTACACTGAGCGGTCAGGAGACACAATAACACTGATGTGACTGTAGCATTGGACGTGTAAAGAGGTGGTAAACACTTAATAAATGTGGAGTGAATAAAATAAACTCACCAACTGAGGGACAAACTTGTTGTCCTCAAACCAACTGATCAGAACTTCCAGCACCATCAGCACAGTGGACTGAAGAGAGGTGAGAAAACACACAATAATCAGGCTGTCGAACTGATTTAAAGTGTGAACTCATTGTCTAAAGGAGGAGGTCTTTTACCTGGTTCAGTCTGCTGACTATGGTTAGGAAGGGAGGGAAGCCCACCTGAGCGCACACACACGTGACAGAAGAAGCAACTATTTAGATTTCACACACTTGTAGAATACGGTCTAATATTTTACTTTGAAGATACAGAACTACCTGAATTTCACTGATTAAAATATGTAAAACACGACAATGTTCCAGGGCCATTAAAACTCCATCCATCACACAAACACACATTCATTAAACCTTGCTATAGTCCAGTGCTGGTTCAGCATCTGTTTTGCAGGGCGGAGTTCCCAGATAGACTGTCTCTCCTAAACAAAATCTCTTCCAGCCCTCCTCGTCTGTCAGCTGTGGCTGTGGGACACGCACACAAACACACACACACAAAATATGAATTTATAACAAATGCAAAACCTCTCATTCAGTTTTCCTTTTGTGTTATATGTATATCTTTATGAAACCTCCAACTTTTGTAACTACTGAATGAACTTTGCGACCACGCCAGGTCCTTACCATTAGCACATTGTCATCCAGAGTCTGGGTGCTCCAGTGTTTCCTGTTCTTTGTGATTCTCTGAAAGTAAAATGCAAAAAATAAAAGTGAAAACAGATTGTGCTATAAACACACTCCAGAATTGGTCGGCCTCCCAGAATTTTCTTTGTTTAATCATCTGAACTGAATCACTTCAGGCTGTAGTTTAAGAAGAGAAGAGTTGCATATCCAGTTTTTAAGATCGCCTGGGTTGAAGTTGTTTATTTTACCTGTCTGACCTCTGAGAAATTGCTGACTTGTTGCTTCTGCCAGCTGAGACTGGGTGAGAAACCCAGTGGAGCAGCATGACAACCTGCCACCTGAAACACAGATGGCAAACATATCAGACAATCCTGTCCTCATCCCACCTAACCTCATACGTGTTCCTGGTACATCACTTAATACTTAATACTTTAATACTACTGTGTTTATGCAGCTCTCACGGTGTGTATTTACTCACAGAGGCATGAACTGTTTGTTTCTTCTTCAGTTTCTTGGGGTCAATCTGAGCAACCACCACCTCTGGACAAAGTGACGCCTCCAACCTGAGGGAAAAGGAAACACGTCATTCAGGTGTGTGACAAACTGCCTCAACTCATGCACTCTACTTACAAATAGTTACAGTTGATGTGTGCTTTGAAGGATACTGTGTGACTGTCAGAGTATGATACACCTTTTCACAGGTGTTACTAATGATACTAACTAAGGTTCCGTTCCATTTATTACAGCCAACACGCACCACAGCAGCACCCTGGCGCTGTCTGAACAGGACCCTCAGTAGTATCATTAATTAATAAATGTTTAATATTTAAAAATAAATCTAAATGGCTGCTGTGAGAAAGGTGGTTAGATGGCGAGCTCTCTTCTATCACCAGCCACCATGTTTATATACTTCAGCATCTGCACCAGGGCAGTACGGTGCAGCTGTTAACAGGAACGAGGGGGTTGTTTGCTTTTAGGTGAACCTACTGGACTTGTCGGAGATATTCCCGGGGGTTTCTCGGCGGTCCATTCAGGTCCAGGTCCTCTGCACTGGCTTCAAACTCAACGGGCAGCAGCCTCGGCATTAACTCCTCCACGTCCGACTTCATGTTGTATCCGTTATGAGCTGTTTTCTGTCAAAGCCTGCGAGGATAAAAGTTGTAAGCGAGTGCCAGTGAAGCGACTTGCAACTAATAAACGGATAAACCCCCTCTGGAGACGTAAACAACGAATATTATTTCGCAGGTGGTGAAAATACTTTCAAACTAGGCGGCCATCTTGTTTGTGAACGCGGGGTGATGACGTTGTCTTTGTGCGCGGCGCTGGTTGCCGTGGCGATGAACGCCAGTGGTGTTGTCAGTTTGTTTGTTTGTTTCAAGTAAGGCTGAAGTCCACCAAATGTTTTAACATGCCAGACATTCATATGTCTCCGCGTTTGTTTGTGTATGGAGTTCATCCTATAACGTCAAAACTCTAAAATAAAATAAAAACCTTTGAGCTCTGACCAGATAATATTCTCTATTGCAAGCAGCTCTTGGATGTTAATGATTATCCTCATGCTGGCCTTATATCTTATCTCAGCTCTCTCATTTACTTTTGAGTCTTCGTGGCAGCAACAGCTTAGAGGCAATGTCCACTTGCCAGTACAGCTGGCCGGAGCTATTTCACCCCTGTTATGGACATTTTCTTTTGATACACTCTTGTTAAAACAAAAAGAATGGCCGTTTCACAGACTCACAAAGTCCTGTGGGGTACAGCCGTAATTTTTATGATTTTGCCTCATATAAATCTGGGGTTATTGTCTGACTTCAAGATCTGCTGTGATTCCGCGTGTGAAAGTAAGTCCTAAATTATTGATGTCAGTTTGCCATATACACACAGTTCATATAAATCAAGTCTTCTTCATGATAATTTGTCGTATTTGTAGATTTAATCACTTTTCTGTTTCAGTCACCTCTTTGTTACTGTGTCTCTTTTATCATTTTCTGTGTGTGTATGCAGGTATAATGAGCAGAGTGCAGGCCATCAGGGATCACCATGGTAAAGATTGCCGTTTCCTGAGCTTCAAACGAGGAGACATCATCTTTGTTTACCACAAACTGACCGGAAAGAGGGACGACATCTGGGCAGGCAGTGTATGTCTGATATTTCTGTCTTTCTCCCTCACTCTTCTCCTCTGTAAAGCAGCATACAGCAAAAAACTCATCAAGTTCAAACAGTTCCTCACCTCAGGTTGAAGAGATTAGTCTTGATTATAATACAGTTTAGATTGGCTCAGGAGCGAGTGACTGAGTTAAGTTACCATTGTAACTGATAAAAACAAACATCTGTGAGAGCACTCTAGTTCATTCATACCATGATATCTTCATTAATCATTGTGAATCAACCTTTATTTACTGTGGTATCTAAAGGACATGTGCACCTGAATATCCAAAAATTCATTTTAGGACTTTAGATCTGAAGAAACATATTAAATGAGTTGGATATACAGAAAGTAGTTCTGCTGAAGACTGACAGTATTAGTACAAGATTATAGTTACATGTGATATCAAAGCTAAGAGAGGATTTAAATGTAACAAAAAATGGAAATCAACAAAATTGAGTTACAGTACAAGCGGACGATTGTGGGTGTTTTGCGAATATCTTTGCATAAGCTCATATATATACAGCAAATGCAGAGTTTTTATACAATGTCTTTGTGTTCTATGGAGAAATTAATCTCACAATTAAAGCCTACCATCTTTGTCTTTGATTTCTTCTTCTTCTCCCTTTCCTTTGGTTCTTTACAGAACTGTGATCGCTGCTCTGCTTCTTTTCTCTTTCAGATTGACAAACAGTTTGGTTATTTCCCAAAGGATGCAGTGCAGGAGGAGGAGGTCCATGTGGCATGTAACGGGAAAGTAGTGGAAACACAGGTAAACACACTTTAATTTCAGCTCTTCAGACTAGAGCCTTGAACAAAACAAAAGTGGCATAATGTGACCTGAATTGAATCTGTACAAAATCAATGTTTTATTACTAAAGAGCCCTCATTTCTTCTCTTCATTCAGAACTCTGATTTCTTCTGTATGGATGAGTTTGGTTATATCATTGACTCCAGTCATCTGGACAGTGATGATGTTGATGACAATGTTGATGAGAAAATCCAAATCCAGGAGTCAGCCACCACCCAAACCACCCCACATAGTGATGACACAAATACTGAGAGTCCTTCAACATCTGAAGATGTTTCAACAGAACAGGGAGCTGATAGCACATCATCAGAAGAGGACGAAAGCAAAAAAGCCACCGAGGCTGCTGTTTCCGAGACTCACAAGGAAGCACAGGAGCCTCCCAAAGAACAAGGTGGGTCTGCTCACTCTCCTTGGCTCAGTTCTTCAGTGACAGGATGGTTAGGTCTAGGTACAGAGGAAGAGCCTGGCGATTTGGCTGACGGAGAGAAAAAAGAAGAGAGTAAAGAGACACAGGCCGAAGCTTCTTTCACTTCTTCTGTGACAGGATGGCTGAGTTTGGGAGGAGAAGGAGAAACTGATGATGCTGTGAAAAGTGGAGAAAGAGATGATTCTTTCACATCAACCATGACTGGTTGGCTTGGCTTTGGAGGAGAGAAAAAAACAGATCATTCCGCAGAAAAAGAGCCAAACGAAGAAATAGAAAATGACAAAGAACAAGAGCCAGCAGAGAAATTCAGGAGTCGGAGGATGTCTCTTGACTTAGAAGGCAGCCAATTACATGAAGAGGAAAAGGAAGAGATGGGGACATTGAGTTGGCTGGGAAATGGACTGTCAAACACCCTGGGGTTTGGCCTGACTAACCAGGAATCAGAAAGTGAGACAATAACTGAAGGAGAGCCCGAGGATACAATCCAAGTGAAGGAAGAACAGCCAGCGCCTAGTTCTTGGTTTGATATGGGTGTCGGGAACATTTTAGGCTTTGGGAAAGACAACAATGAAGTCGATGAGGGTGCAGGAAGTGATTTTAATGGGATAGATGAGAACAAACCCTTAGAACAACCAACAGGCTTAGAGAATGTGGATACCAGTCAACCACAACATGCACTGAGAGAGGAGGTACAGACAGAAAGGCATTTGCAGGAAATTCTAAAAGGTACAGAGCCTGACAGTAATAATAATCATTTAGGTACCTCAGACAGTAGCATGGATAGTGTCTTACCTGAAGATTCTTCATCCGAGGTTGATCAAAAGGATATTTCTCCTCAGGCCAAGTTAGATGAAAAGTCCCAGGCTGTGGGTGAAATGTCTTTAGGGCTCAATGAGAACAACCAAGAGACAAACGTACCAGATGGGGAAAGATCTGCAGAAATGGAGGGTAAAGATGATCAAAATGTAGTCGAGGATAACAACAGAGAACCAGGAGAAGATGAAATGAAAAACGTAAGTGACAATGATCAGGAGTTTTTGGTGCAATCTGACATCAACTTAGCACCTGACTTCAGTTCCATGGATTTAAATCTGAACTCCACAATGCTATCTGTAGGTGAGGAGGACAAAACAGAGGAATCCCCAGATACGTCTGTTGACATTGGTGCTCACAGTGATGATCATGATAATGCAGTGACTCATAGTGATGAATCAGCAGAATTAAGTCGAGCCAGAGGTGGTAGCCAAGAGAGCAACCAAGAGATTCAGCCTTTCTTATCATCAGGAACAGCTGAGGAGAGAAATGAAGGAGTCTCCGATGAGGATGACATTTTAACCGTTCACAGTGAAAAAGCCAGTGTTGATCACTCAGATCCACAGGCTATGTTCGAGAAGACACACCACGGTGAGTTAGGACAGCAGAGAGAGGGGCACCCTGTTGAAGGCAGCTTTCAGGAGTTTGCGTCATCCCTTTTTACTAACAGAAGTATTGAAATCGTTTCTGAATATGCCTCAGAGGAGGAACAAAGAACATTTTCCACTGGTGAGAGTGCAGTAGACAATGCAGATCAGGACTCTGTGTCTCCACATACACAACAAAGTGACAGTGATGCACACATGCTAACAGGAACTGTTAAGGAAACTGAGACTGGGGAAGTAGATGAGTCAACAAGAGAGGAGAAGCAGGGGAAGACCAAAGAGTTAACAGAAGAAGAGAAACAGGAGGAGTTAAAGGAGGTGGAGGAGATAAATGCATTTGAAAAGGAGCAGGAAGCTGAGGGGGGAAAGCAGGAAGAGTTAAAGGAAGAGGAGAAGCAACAGGAAGTGAAGGAGATACAGGAAGAGGGGAAACAGGATGAGTTGGAGCAGTTAGAAGATAACCAAGAAGAGGAAAAACAGGGTAATGAAGAGCAGGAGAAGGATGAGATGGAGGAGCTAACAAGACAGGCGAAGCCAGAGGAAGTAGAGGAGCTAAAGGAAGAGGAAAAGCAGCAGCAGATAGAAGAGTTAAAAGAGGAAAAACTGGAGCAGGTGGAAGAGTTAAAGGAAATGGGGAGAAAGGAGGAGTCAAAGGACGTGGAGGAGATAAATGCATTTGAAAAGGAGCAGGAAGATGTAGAGGAGGTAAAGGAAGAGGAGAAGCAGCAGGAAGTGAAGGAGATACAGGAAGAGGATAAACAGGGTAAGGTGGAGCAGTTAAAGGAACAGGACAAGACACAGGAGGAGATAAAAGAGTTAAAAGAAGAGGAGAAGCAACAGGAAGTGAAGGAGATACAGGAAGAGGGGAAACAGAATGAGGTGGAGCAGTTAGAAGATAACCAAGAAGAGGAAAAAAAGGGTAATGAAGAGCAGAAAGATGAGATGGGGGAGCTAACAGGACAGGTGAAGCCAGAGGAAGTAGAGGAGCTAAAGGAAGAGGAAAAGCAGCAGCAGATGGAAGAGTTAAAGGAAGAGGGGAGAAAGGGGGAGTCAAGGGAGATGGAGGAGATAAATGCATTTGAAAAAGAGCAGGAAGAGGTAGAAGAGGTAAAGGAAGAGGAGAAGCAGCAGGAAGTGAAGGAGATACAGGAAGAGGGGAAACAAGATGAAGTGGAGCAGTTAAAGGAACAGGAGAAGACACAAGAGGAGATAAAAGAGTTAAAGGAGGAGGTGTTGGAAGAGTTAATGCAGAAGAGGCAAAAGGAAGGGGAGGAGATGAAAGGAGAGGATAACCAAGAAGAGGAAAAACAAGGTAATGAAGAGCAGGAGAAGGATGAGATGGGGGAGCTAACAGGACAGGCGAAGCCAGGGGAAGTAGAGGAGCTAAAGGAAGAGGAAAAGCAGCAGCAGATAGAAGAGTTAAAAGAGGAAAAACATGAGGAGGTGGAAGAGTTAAAGGAAGAAAGGAGAAAGGAAGAGTCAAAGGAAGTAGAAGAAGTGAAAGAAAATGGGAAAAAACAGGGTGAAGAAGAACGAGTACAACCATCTTATTTTGAGGCAGAGATGGAAAACAGCCTCCACTCTTCACCTCCCCCTCAGAAAGGCAGGCCAGAGTCTGAGTCAGGTGAGGACAGCTTAAAAAGTGCACCCTCCGAAACATCCACACAGACTGAGAAGAGAGAGACCGAAATCCCCCAGATGGAAGAAGAGAAGAGAGAGGAAGAAAACAACAAACAGGACAAGGTGGAAGCGAAAGAGGAGGAGAGTGTGAAGCCTAAAGAAGGAGACGGGAGTTTGAAATGTTCAAATGAGCTTTGCCCTCAGGCCAGCGAAAATGTGAACGACACTGTGAATAGATTGAGCCCAGTAGATGAAGAAGAAATAGAGAGAAGAAAGCAAAATCCAATGGTTGGAAATGATCAGATATTAACAGGCGGGACAGGAGTGAGCCAGGCTGAGGGCATGGAGAAAAATGAGGGTAGTGCTGATGATGCTGAGGCTGATGAGAGGAAAACAGAGCAAGGTGAGAAGAATCTGAGCGTACAGACAGAAAAAAACAAACACGCAGACAATGATCAGCCGCATTCAGGTGAGAGCACCCTTCCTGGTCACATTTTACTCGGACAGACGGCTGAGAACAAAGATGATCAACTGACTTCCACAGATTTTCCTGATGACACTGTGCTCTATCAGGGAGATCAAACCCAGCCTGAAGACACCAAAACTAGCAGCAATGGGTTTTTGACTGAGAGGAAAACGGAGCAAATACACTCTGATCATAAGACAGACACAGAGGAGGTCACTGACACGGAAGAGAGGGAGATGAACGTGAATCATCATGATGAGGAGGATGAGGAGGATGCCGATATACACATGAAAGGAAATGATGGTGATGGTTCTGGTTCTTCACTGCTGGCTGATGGTCACAGTAAAGGCATAGCAGAGAGTGAAAGTGGAGGAGCATTTGGTCTTTTCAAAAACGCCTTTAGCTATTTCAGCCCAACACCTGCCACAGAATCTATACAATCTGCCCCTAGTTTGGACTCACCCGAGACACAAGCCTCCCTGACTCCTGATTCAACTCAGGTTCATGTTCAAGATTTGCACACAGACACTCCCATCATTCAGTCACAACAGCAGCAGCAGACATCATCACCGTCCCAGGCTCAGACCCAATCTCACCCCAGTTCTCTTTCTCCAAACACAGAGAGCCCCCTCCAAACAAAAACCCTTTCCAGACATTACAACAACCTCCTTGCCTACATGAACGCGGACGAGACGACTATTCTGATGGAGCTGTTTGGGCGGCACAAGCTGCAGTTTTTGGATTATATTTTAGGAAGCTCCGGAACCATGACCGATGACCCTGATAGTGATAAATCTATACTGCTGGATATCGAAACACTTCTGCATTATAGCATGGAAACACTGGTCACTCCTAGCATGAGGCTCACGGAGGTGCCACAAGAGGACAAAGAAAAGACCAAGACGCTCATCGCACTTCAGAAGCTAGAGATCCTGTTGGCAAGAGTGAGAGAGACTTTCAACACAGGAAAATCAGACCCAACCCACCAAGGTATTTTTGTCTGCATGGCCGCACAGAATCAAGGCTGATATTAGTGATACTTTAAGTTCTTTTAATATATAATTTTCTTATGGGTTTGACTTGAAATGATCTCAATCAGAGTGCATGTGTTTCCCTGTTGAATACAGCCGGAGGCAGCTGTGTCGGTGAATCCTGTTCAACACAGAGCAAAGATAAGGAAATGGACACAGAGGAAGACTCAAGTAGGACAGGAGACTCCCCTGTAAGCTTGGACAACAACGTGCCGAGAGATGAAAGGATGGGGGTGGATGATGAGAAAGACGGACAGCTGGATGGAATCACGGAGAAAACTAAGGATGAGAAAAGAGAAGTGAAGGAAAAAAGAGGTGAAGAAGAAAGAGTCTCTCCTGACTCCAGTCGTCACGTTCAGCCAGGGCCACCACAGACACTGGAAGGTATGGATGACTCAAGTATGCCTTAATCAAGACGGATTAAAAGATGATTAAAAGATGAACATAAGAGAAGGAACGTTACTCGACCTGCTGCATCCTCAGTCCTGTGAAACACATGCTCATAACATGATTTACATTGTAATCTCTTTTAAACAGTGAAAACTTTGACTTGCATTCTAATAATAATATATCAACACCATTGTGACAATTATGTCACAATGTTTGCAACTCTAATTCCAGGGGTGATGAAGCAAATCCTGGATTATATTCATCAGATTGCTGAAGACTCATCCACTCATGTCCAGGCAGTGAGAGAGCCCCTCATATGGCTGACTGTACAGGTAAGTCAGCAGGTTTAAACCCAGGCCATAAGTCCAGTTTGTTTGCTATGTGACATCCAACTACACAGCTACAGCACATTATGTTTTTTTCTATTCAACTTGCATTATCTTTCAGCTTTCTTCCTAGCATCAGTAAATGCAAATTACAGACGTAACCGTTGTGTGTTTGAGAGGGACGCTTCATGGTACAGAAAACATTATTTCAACCACATTATATACTATTGTTACAATGTAACAATTACTTGTTCTTTATGCCTGTGAGAAGATGACTGAGATCAAAACAGGTCTGAACATGTTTTGTCAGGTAATTTATGCGTCCATGGCAGTTTTTGTTAACTTCGCACATCTTCAAGGACCCTCTGACACACCCTCGCTGGTGCATACAGCTGTTCTTAAAGTGTAAATGCACAGTGGAGTCTGCTTCTTTAAGACACTGAACGTAGGACACGTTGATCCTGGTGGCATTAAGCTTGGCCAGCGTCTCAGCTGTCAAGTTAACTTGGCCACATCACTCACATTCCTCAGTGCCAGCGGCTCTGTTACACACGCTGAAGCCAGCTGGAAATCCACCTGCTCTAAGAGAAAATGGTTTAAATGTTTTGAGAGGCTGGCGATTCTCTGGTTTCAAATGGACGAAAATCAGGTCGATTTAGTGAGTACCTTTTTGAAACATTTGATTTATATGTCAGACTGAGTCAAGGCTTCACCTGTGTCCTACTTAGACCAGCTTGTCATTAGCCAGCGGTCGTAACTGAACACGTCACATGGTCGCACGGCGCTCCAGAAAGATTGCATTTAACATATTGTTGTGTAAAGTTTAAAATAATTATTTAATTAACTGTTTAATTAGCTGTTCGGCATTATAAAATACGTCATTTACTTTAGTGACACCTGTTTCTGTTGGTGTCACTTTGAAAGCCCTCCGATGTGCCAGTGTGGCATTTTACAATTGGTGACGTTGGGAGTGTACCATTCATGCGAGTAGGGGTGCTAGTATTATCTTTACGACTGCGTGGGCGCTCATATGAATGCATATTTATTTATTTATCCTTCGTATTTACTGTAAATTGCTTATCATAATCTTGCTAAGTAATAACAGTCAAGTTGAACCTTTAGAAACAGTTTGTAGAGATAATCCAACACCACTCCCCCTCCTACGACGTGCAGCGCGACGTGGTCCGCTCCGAAGCGTCGATGTTGTGAATAGGATGTGAGGTCGCCGCTAGCCCGGCTTCAGTTTTCTCTCCTAATGAGTTTAAATGGAAGAAACCACTAAAATAACACCCAGATGAAACAAATCTGAAATGGCGGACCCTACGACAAGCGACCAGTTGACCGGCAAGGCGGTCGACTTCCAGGCGACGGCGGAGGCTTACTACAGTATCGCCGTGGAGAAAGTGAAGGATGTACGTTATGTGGCAGGTTTCGTTAGCATTTCCCTACTAGCATTCACAGATGACAGACGTAACGTAGCCGATTGTCGAGCAGTCAAAAACACCTCCGTGTTACTTCTGAGCACATCTTTTTGTTCTTTACGGCTCATGCTTGATTCTGTGTGTCTCCTGTCGGTGCCGTTGACCAGCTGTCAGGACTACATTGAGATTTTATGTTGCCTTTTAATGCGTGTTTGTAAATCTTTCCGGAGTTAGCTTGGTAACTAGCTAATTGATAGTATCGTTGGTGTGTCTGATCAGGTGATGTTGTGCTTTCCTTTTGTTTCTGATCTTATAGCCTATATATGGCTGGTATTTACTAATTCCTCATGCAGCAGATGAATTTACTACTCCTCTTTACTAGCATTCCTTCAAAGTAATAAGTGTGTAGTAAACAGTTAATCTTTGCTTACATATGTTGGATACATTTAATGGTCAGTTACAACTATTCAATGATGAAATAGTTCATTTCTGACCTGTAAAACCACAACCTGACCTACAGAAGCAACAGTTAGGAGCAGAGAGGAGCCTCGTGTCCACAATGAGCATTAACTTGTGTATAATCCACTGAGTTAAATAGAGCGGACTGAATGTTGTTTCCAGATTTACAAGGATCACCCATCTCTGATTAAAGATGTTCATTCAAATCTCTCTTTGTCGTCTTCGTTCAGGTTGTATCGTCACTGCCTGATGACATAAGACCCGGGCCAGACCTGTACGGGGTGCCATGGGAACCAGTCATCTTCACCAGCCTGGTGGGGCTGATGACAATGCTCTTGTTCACCTGTAGATGTTACAGCTCTGTGAGTATATATGCAGGAACAACACAAAGATTTTGTGTTATGATTACACTGTACTGATTTGCAGACCACCCTCGGCCCTTTTATCAACCGATTCGTCTCTTTAGTGACTGCTTGTTCACTGCTGTTTTCTTCTTATTTCTTCACAGGTCAAAAGCAGAATGTATCGAAGTAAGTTCTCAGTATTTATTCGTTCATATCATAGATTTTATGACTTGACAGAATTTAAAATATTATATTATTATAAATATTTTAGGAACCACAGCAAAATATTTTGAATATGTTTTAAGTTGTTTTCCCTGTTCTCAGGTAGAGAGCAGTGGATGGCTGAACAGGTTGCACAGTTGCTGGATGAAAAGTGTAAAGTCCTTGAGACTCTCAGCAAATGTCAACAAGAGGTTGGTACAGGTCCCAACGCTGACTGACTGCTGACTACATGCAGAGCATGTCTGACACACAACTGAGACTAAATTCATGCGTGTTAGCCAAAGTGTGATCAAAAAGCAGTAAAGTAACTGTAAAATTCAAATGTAATCCTTAAATATACTTTCCTGTCTGTGTGTCATTTGCAGCACGATGAACTGGAGGACTCACTAAGGGACAGTGGTGTGTTGGCACAAACTCAAAAAACAGAACATCTGGAGGTAATGCACAGAAAAAAAGAATTTGTAAAAGATTATGAAATGTCTAACAGTTTGGAAACTAAAACCACATCGCTGAAATACAGACTTCTGCTTAGTGTTTTGCTAAAAGTCAGTTGGTGTTCAAAAGATGTAACTGAATACCGAATAGAGATATAAACAAGACACAACGCTGAGGCATCATTGTCTGTTATGTTGATCTGGCAGATCTTGCTTATTTACACATTCAGCTCTGCATTTGATCTCTACAAATTCTTGAAGGAAATATCTGTCTTTGTTCACCAGCTTATTGCTAACTGTGTCTGTCTGCTCGGTGCAGAGCAGGTAGTCTGCACTGGGTCTTTAGGACAGCTGATGGAAAGCTAAACAATGAGTTTAAATCTGAGTGGAGCTGCAGATCCAGATGATAATTCTCTGTAGGTTCATCACTACATGTGAGCCTTTCCACATTGCCAAATTTTGATCTTGTTTTTCTGCTCATCCAGGGCAGAGCCAGACAGTTGGAACATGCTAAAAGGGAGCTGGAGAGGGACCTGGACCAACTGAAGGATGAACTGGACCAACAGAGAGAACATAGGACAGAGCAAGAAAGGAGGGTAGGAGGACACACAGTAATATCTCAGCCATACCAAACTGTCAAAGTCAGGTTAACTGTAACATCTACACATATCCTTCAAGATTCACATTTGAATAGGACCAAGACTCCTTTGCAGTCGTGTGTTGTTAATAGAGTGGATTTTTTTGGTTATTCTTCCAGATAGCAGTGCTTGAAGAGAACATGCAAAGGTTTGAAGAAGAAACCAAAGACCTCCAGTCACAGGACGAGCAGGTACGGTCCTCCGTTATCCAAGCGCTTGTCTTCTGCTCTTTGCTGCTTTGTGTTTTTCTCCTTTGCTCTGTCCCTCCATGTGATTCCGGATGACTTACTGCCGCCTGTCTCTCTCTCTCTAGGCACACACCACTCTGAAAGTGTACAGTATGAACAGCGACAGACTGCAGAGGAATCTGGAAACAGCTGGAGAGGAGAACACACTGTTTCAGGAGAGCAATGCTCAGGTGGGATGCTATACACACCGGTGCTCAGTATATGTTCAGTGACTTTTTCTGTACCATGTGCAGCTTGTTCCGATTTTTCTATGCAGATTTCTTCTCTTTGTTTTTGTTATGGTGTCGAATATTCCTTTATTAAAATACAAGTCATGGGGAAGTTAAAAACTCTGCATTGTGACAACCTTAGCCTGAACACAGAACTGTCAAAAAAATGATCTGATCTGTTTTTGGCATGTTTTGTACCTTCATCATCATTTCATCTCTCCACATGTGTCTTTCTCTCTGCAGTTGAGACAGCAGGTGGAGGGATGGGCGGAAAGAGTGAGTGAGTTGGAGGCGGAGATGAGCAGGTGTGAGGTCGCCCACAGCAAGATGTTACAGGATGTGGCAAATAAGGATGAACGTATAATGGTATTCATTTTTGTATATTGTAGCTAGTTTAATATGCCTTGAATTTTCTAATAAAAACATGGAATCAAATAATAGACATTATCTCAAACAAGGTGACATGTAATGAGTTTGATACCAAATATTCATGTGCCTCCAGTCCTTGACAGATCGGCTGCTGAGAATGAAAGCTTGGGATTCCGATCTGGAGGGAGAGGAAGGTGAGGAAGGAGGAGAGACATCTAATGGGACAGCAGGGAGAAGAGAGGAGAATGGAGGAGGAGGAGACCCACAAGGCCATCTCCAGAAAGTCCAGAAACTTATCTATGCTGCTAAGGTATTTCTGCCACAGTGTTTACAGTCGCGCAGTTGATCCAGCCTGATGCTTAGATCACAACAGTGTTCTAGACCAGAAACAAACATCTCCGATCACTCACTAATATGTTATTTGTATTTGCGTGCAGCTGAATGCAGACCTCAAATCAGTAGATGAAGACAAGGACAGAGCATTTGCCAAACTGAATGATGAAATCAAAGCTAAGGAAGACTTGCACGGTGAGTCGACTGTACACCGGAGTGCTGTTTTTACCAGGGCTGTCATTAAGGTGTCTGATAGAGAGCAAACCAGTCAGACAAAGCCTACAGTTATAATGAACCATTATGAGACATAAACAACTAATTTCTAACAGGTTACGAATCAGTTATATCACTTTAGAGACTAGACACTGATGTAATGTTTGCTGTGTGTGTGTGTGTGTGTCACTTTGTTTTTCCCCTCTAGAGAGCATAAAGGAGCTGGAGAGTGAGAAATTATCCCTGCAGTCAGAGGCTGAGCACTACTCAGATCAGGTAGCTGACCTCAGCTTTGTATTAGTGTGATTTTGTTTTTTAATGACATCGTCGTTCCACTTCCATTCGCTCATCTGCTTATTTGTGTGTCCAGGTCCAAAGATTACAACAGAAGCTCCACATAATGACAGAAATGTACCAGGAGAATGAGCTCAAGCTGCACAGGTACAGGCGCACAGATTAATGCGTGGAGACGCCGTAAGTTCAGATTCCAGCGTGACTGATAAACGCGTGTGTCCGCAGGCTGCTGACAGTGGAGGAGAAGGAGCGTCTGCAGAAGGAAGAGAAGTTGAATAAAGCAGACAAAAACATTGCGATGGCTATGGAAGAGCTCAACAACTACAGGTAGCTGCATTCTCAAAGCGAAGCCAAACACGTGTGACAGTTGTGAGCCTCCCGTGTGAGACTCAGCTGTATGTTTATTTTTTTTCTACAGACAACGAGCAGGGGAGATGGAGGAAGAGCTGGAGAAAACCAAACAGTCTTACCAGACTCAAATATCAGCACACGAGAAGAAGGCTCACAATAACTGGGTTGGTAAAACCTGACCTCAAACCAAAAAAATGTACTTATAGAATGTCATGTTATGTTACTGATCCTGGCTTCATTTTCCAGCTGGCAGCTCGAGCAGCCGAGAGAGAGTTAGCAGACATCAGGAGAGAGAACGCCCTCTTCAGACAGAAGTACGCAAACAGTAACTGAACTCTAATTAATGTGAAGTGAGAGGAGGAAAAGAAGTTGCCTGTGGCTTATGAAGCTCATGAACTGGGGCACAATTTAAAAAAAAAAAAATGCTGTAATCCGAAGTCTCTGAAATTTCTAATTTCATATTTATACACACACACACATTTCATAGTCAGGTCCAGAAAATGTTTGTCATTTGTTGACTCTAGGTGTGTTTGTTTACAGGCTGACAGACACACAGTTCAAACTAGACGCCCTCGACAAAGATCCCTACGCCTTGAACAGCATAGCTAGACCACTGCCATTCAGAGGTAAGCACACACACACACACACACACACACACACACAGAGCAAACATGCATCACTGAGCTTACATCACACGCCGTGGCTAATAGTCTGGAGGTGTGAAAGGCCACAGATTACCTCACCTTCGTACTCACCAAACTATTCTTCACCTCCAGCTGAAAGGTCACCATACGGTCCTTCTCCTTTGGGTCGACCTGCGTCCGAAACCAGAGCTTTCCTGTCTCCTCCCACGTTAATGGACGTGCCACCTGCTAGACTGTCTCCTAGAGGTACACACACACAGAAAGTCACAATCCACAAATATAGAGATGAAAGTACAACAAACATAAATACAGTTTTCTTAATTTTTATTCATACACTGAGGAGATTCTCTAAATATCTCCTAGTGATGTAACGAGTACAGTTTCTACAGTGTCTCACAAAGTCATTACAATAAACACTTGCAGCATGTTGGAGATGACCAGCTGCCTGTAGCATGATCAGCTGTAGATGCTTAAAGATGATGTGATGTGTAGTAGCATGGTCCGTATGCTGGCATGCTGGCATGCTGGAAAGAAACCCCTTCTTTCTGTCTCTCTCTTACAGTCACGCTCATTCAGGTCTAATCGTCTGATATTTTGTCTTTGGCCGATTGGTTCTGCTCGTCCCCCTCTTTGTCTCCCTCTTCTCCTCTCTCTCTCTCTTGCCCTCTCCCACTCTTCAACCATCTCTTCTTTCCCTCCTACTGTCTCTTTCCTCCGGGCCTTTCCTCCACAGTGCCCCGTGGTCCAGTGGAGCCCCCAGGTGGCCAAGGAGAGATGGAGCGGAGTGGAGGTCCTCATTCAGACAGTGGCTCAATCTCCCCGACATGGGAGAGAGATCGCAGGGGACCCCCACCAGGACCGCCCGGGCCCCTAGGACCTCCAGGTGTGTGAGTGTGTGTATGCGAGAGAGACAAAGAGAAAGACAGAGAGAATCAGTAACAATGAGTATGTCAGGCTGTGTGGGTGCCAGCAGTCTGACCTCCACAGTGTTACCCCGACCTTCCCCTGAACATACAGAGGATTCAAATTTAGATCATGGTTCAAGAGTTCAAACTGTCATAACTATTTCACCAGCTTTTCCTCCTCACTTTTATGATCTAAACAGCTGCTTTAAAGGAGGTTTGTTCCAGTTTTGTCCAGTCAAGGTGACCAAAATAAAACCTATTTATAATAACACTGCCTTGTGATTGCTGGTTCCTGCACATCGTAGTGAGAATCAGCCCTCAGAGTGCAGCGAGGAACATTTATCCTCCCTTTCATGGGGCACATTTACACGTGGCACTGCTTTGTTTCTGCTGTGTCATCAAACATATATACATAATACATATGTTTAAAAAAAAAAAAGCCTAACAACGATGGCGTACAGTCATCACTGCGCAGGTGTAGCCTATGACTTTAATTATGGCTGGCTCAGTCGCTATGGCAGCAGCATGCACAGTGCCAGGTCCTGGACAGCCATCGTTAAGGTCATTAGTTGCACCTGTTGTAGTCGCACAGCGTGCACGTGCACGATAAATGCATGTCATCAGCGCATGTGTATTGTGTTTAAGGCATTTTGAGTTTTGACACCTGAAGCTGCGTTTGTATCCGATCATTTATGACACGATCCACAAAACAGTTTATCCAACTTATTGTTAAAGGTAAAAACAATAATATTCAACAAAACACTTTATTTATTTTAAGTTAAGTTTTAATCCAAACCTCAGACACGCTTCCAAAAACTTGACACTACAGGTTAAAGGTTTTTTTCAGAGCTGTTGATATAATATTCATATGCCTTCATACAGCTCTCACTGTGTGTCTTCTGCTTAGGGTATATGTTCCCAGAACCAGGAGGTCCGATGTACAGGAGACCTCTACCTCCTCCAGGAGCTCTGGGTCTTTTACCTCCTCCTGGCTCCCTCCCACCAGGTCCTCTCCATCCAAGGGGTCTCCCTCCGGGACCCCCTCACCCTGCAGACATGGCAGGTGAGTCAGTGTAATCGGTCCAGCCGCCTGTCACCCCTTCATTGTGTTGACATCTGATACAAGCGTTGTAATAAAACATACGTGAACTGTCTACTTCACGATTGTTTCCTCTATTCATTCATACAGATGGCCCATACAGGGAGAACAGCCTGCTGTCTGGTGAGCAGGAGCACAGAGAGGTAAGAGATGTATTTGTGTGAGCATCGTGTGTGTGTGTGTGTTTGGATCTACGGTCCAGCCTCTGTAATATTTCACTTCTTTGTGTGTCACCAGTCTAGTCCTGGTGAACGAAGGCCTCCCCCTGAAGCTGATCCAAGGATGGGGGGCGCACCACCACCCGGACCCCTGATGGGCCCCATGGACGGTCCCTTTCCTCGCAGAGCCCCTTATGGACCACCACCTCCTGATTTCTACCCTCCCAGGGGACCTGGGGGCCCTCCCATAATGCCTAGTGAGCAGTTTTATCTTCACAACTCTTTAGAAACTTTAACTTTATAGGAGATCTGAGTTAACCCGACTCTCTCTTTTCACCTCCAGTGTGGGCCCCTCCACCCCCAGGGATGATGTTCCCTCCTCGTTTCCCTCCCGGTGGACCTCCTCTTCCTCCTGCTCCTCATCCTCACCACGCTCCCCCCATGAGGCCCCCTATGTACGACGGCCTTCCACCTCCTCCCATGGGTTCTCTCCCTCCTCCTCAGCAGCAGTCCCTCCCCTCCCCACCACACAACCAGTCGCCCGAGGAGCACACACCCTCGCCCGAAGACGCCATTTGAGCCTGATTTATCTCGAGCTGTGAGATGTTTGACGTAGACGGATGCCTGGGCAGCTCGTTGCTTCACATCCTTATATTTTCGACATCTGCTTACTAACCAGGAGGATGTGTTTAATGAGAAGTGGGGGAACCATCAGCCTTCATTACCCCGCTTTGTTGCAGTTTACATGCCTCTGCACAGTATTTCTCCGCGCTCTCTTCTGCTCTGTAACTTTTTTTCCCTTTCTGTCTTACTCTCACTCTGCCCCGTCGTCATCCAGAAGTAGGTCCTGTTGTTGTGGAATCACAGGTTCTGTTGTTGAGGCAGCTTAATCTGTATCGTCGGTGTGTGGAGGATGTTGCAGCATGAACCAGAAACCGTTGCGTGTTTGCTTGACAATGCCAGAAAGGTTTTTAGTGGCGCTTAGGTTGAAATGTGTGCATGTAGAAAGGCTATATGTGTGACACGTGGCAGTGTAAGGAGTGTTTTACGTACAGCATCACCACATCACATTGGCACAGAAAGAGAAATCTAAATGATCATGGACTATCAGGGAAGAAATGCATCGTTTTAGGATTAATACAATATACTTTGTCATACACTCATGCCGTTGTCACCATAATTTTAGAAAACTTGGCATCCACGTTCCACAAGACTAAATTCAGATCACATCAAGTCTTGTTTTGTCTGGGACTGAACTGAGTTGGTCTTAAGCTAAATATTCCTCAGAGGTCAAAAACGAGACCGTTTCTTAAAAGTGCGTAACTGAATTAGCCGACTTCCCTGTGGGATTTGTTGAACTTTGCCTTTATCAACAAAGCTATTATTTCAAAGAGCAATGCTTTTTGATCATGTTTTAATGACTTGCATATGACCCAGGCTTGAAAGAAAAAAGAAAAAGTGGCTTATATTAGCTGCTTGTGTTTTGTAGACATTAGCTGTGAGTCATCTCTGGCAGTCACAGTGTGATGAATTCAAATGGACCGACTGGAAGAGAGGCTAACTTGAAAGCCATAAAGATGACACCCATGTGAATTTTGTAAAAAGTGATTATTAATAGATGAATAAAAGACTCAAATTGTCAACGTCTGTATATTTTACTCATGTATTAATGTTTGATTTGTCGTGCATAGTGTTAAGTTATCATGTACATACAGCATGCATTCTCATGATCTCCAACTTCCTGACAAACTGATGTCTCATACATATTTCCACATTCATTGGAAAGTGAACAGAACATTCTGAGAATTTAGATGTATCATCCCTGTGAAATCAAATTTTCAGCCGTCACTTCTCACTGAAAGACATTTTTGCCCGTCCAGTTTCCACACTCTCATGCCTCTCATCAGAGAATATCACCTTACTTTATACAATTTTGTTTTATAATATTTTATTATGGTTAGACTAATTAGCAGAGAGGATAAGTGTAATATAAAATTTGCCTTGATATACAGCAACAATAGACATTTTTCACAGTGGACATTTTGACATGTCAAAGCAGGAAAACAACATGTTACTTAGGTAAACCTGATCCAGGTCCTGGTGTTCAGTATCTTGGCCCACTAGCAGAGCAGAGCCATCGTTAATATTAATAGTTACACTGCTGTGACCTTGTTATATCAAAGTCTTCTGTACAAATCTATTAAACCCTTTGTGTGATCTCTCTAGGTCTTGCCCTCTAGACAAGGTGCAGTTAGTAATGTGACACATCCGGTCTGAGTGTTTTCTCCTGCACTTGTATTCACATGATATTAGCATACCGAGACTCTCCCCTGAATTGAAAACATGAAACACACGTTGCTTTACAGTTCTCTGACGTGGTCTAGACTCTGTGAATCTCACAGGCTCTCCTTTGGATTTTTGCCTTCATGGTGAAAACTATTTTAAACCCAGACCAACAAGCAAACTGTCCTTTTAACCTCGTTACAATAACTTACATTTGGCTCTGGCTTGAAGAAAGGCAGCTTGTAATAACCACTTGCGTTTGGTCTCTGGAGATTTATGATGCGTCTCTCCTGTGTTGGTTACACGAAGAACAAGCTGTTTTACCATCCACTGTCCAAACTGATTTAGTAGTTTTTAACGTCTTGCAGAAAGGTTGAAGAGGCAAAATGAAGAGGTATTTTCAGGCTGTGTCACATAAACCCACGATAATAAAATGGAAATATTTCTGTTGAGGGAGTTATGGTTGTGACCAGGCTGACAAACCCTGCTTAAAACTCTCTTATTAATATTAATGGTAAGGTGATTAAACTTAGACTTTATTGATTTGTAGAATTTGAGGTTGCGCTAAAGGGTACCTGTCACCTCTTAAATATTTCAGCTTTACAACAGAGTGGCATGGGCCCGCTCTCCCTGCACCGTGCTGTCAGTGCTGCGTTAGGCCGATGTAGATGACCCACAGCACATTTGTCTAAATGCTCTGAAGTGTGATCAATAGTAAATTTATTAGTATATATAAAATACACTGTACACCCTTACGTTCAGCTTCCTCTCCTCTACTTCCTTTTTATATGTTGTCTTTAGGCGCTGTAAAGCACTCTGTAAAACGCTGTTACAGAAAGCCACTAAATATTTCATAGTCATTAGTGATGTTATCACTTGCAAAGAGCCGGGGTTAAAATGTGGAGGCTCCCCTCGGTCTGCCAGTTCTTTGACTGTAATAAAAAGCATCGATGTGCTCGCTAAGCCGTGCTGTCAGCGTCTTCGCTGCTAAAAATACAGATAACAGTCACCACAACGCGCTTACAAAAACAACTTTTAATTGTATAAACCACTCACATCATCAACAAGAAAGACACAAATGTACCTGATACATTATTTAACAGAAACGGTCAGAAAAATATTGATTTGAATTTTACGTCACCGCGTTAATCTTCAAAAGCTTCCGTTTATAAAATCAGTCTTATTAAATGGCAGTTTGTTCATCATCCTTTATAAACAGTGAGTTGTATCTGTGGAAGGTTCAAGATTGGAAGAACGTGGTTCAGTTCTTTCCTTGTTTGTACTATTACTCATCATCACAGTAGGCTATAAAAAAAAAAAATCTGCACATCTGCCATAAAAACCAGGAATGCGCCGAAACAAAAAACTCAGCTAAAGATGGAAGCATTTTCATGTCCATGGCTAACAATGCAAACGTGAAGAGTGAGCGACAGATAGAGAGAAGAGGTAGATGTGTAAGAAGACAATGCAACAGTAATACCAGTTTAATAGCAACTTTAAAGGGATACCTCGATGTTATAAAATAATTCTGTTGATGTGGTGATTCGATCGATACTGGTTTGCAGTAGTGTTCGTAGTGTTACATATAGAGGGGAGTAAACTGACTTGACTTGCTGATGCATGAAAAATGCAGGATTTTCTAAAAGTTTGGGGAGGGGAAAAAAGGGATTCAACACACCCAGGTATCCCATTAACACTGTATAATGGTGTAGAGTAAGCTCTACCAAAATACCCTCTGTTTTTGTTACCCTCTTATCAGAGCTGTTGGTATGAGGAAGTCCAGTGGTTTAAAAACACACAACCTCTTTCTCCTTCTTGCATTGTAATTACGGCTCTCACTGAGTTTGTCTCCACCGCTATCCCCGCAACAAACTTGACTTAAACGTAATTCTTAAAACGGCAAAATGCACCAATAAAAACAAAAAAAAAAAAACGCTCTTCATTTCAGAGATGTGCAAGAAAAGAGAGAGAGAGAGAAAGACAAATTTTACAGAGTTGAACTTCAAGTGTAGGCACCGTGGAGTTCTGGGTGCTGTACAAACTGTCTGATCACCATCTAACAAAAAGAGTTATTTTCATGCAGGACATTTAAATGGATCCACATAAAAATATATATATATTTTAAAAATGGCACAGCTGACAAGGTTCATATATAAACCAGCATTTCCCCATGTGTCAATGGAAGCTTTGTTATTAACCCTCCAGGTTTAACATTAAAAGAAATCTCACACACGATGATGTGCGGTGACGAAGCCTTCACCCTGACTTCGCCACAGAGAGCTTGACATCCTGAATTCCACCAACAAAGAAAACCAATAAAACCTCCAGTATCGCCAAATAAAACTAAATTTTTAGGTGTTTGCAAAGTCCCTTGAACTAAACTGTGCACTAAACACGGATAAAAACACAAGCAGTCACATGACGCCGTTCACCAAGTCATCAGTGCACTCAGGATGTGAACTACGTTGTACAAACGTTAAGTTCTGAATGGCCTGTTGACATGGACGCAGTCAGAACTAAATGATTTCGGTCGCTTCCCTCATTCATATTAATTATGTGAACACCAATAAAATCGGTTTCGAGAACACTGTCGGATTACTTTATTGTATCGAGACAATGGCACCCTCATTAAAGACTAGATTCTGGGAGGATTAAAAACTTGAATGAAGGTGGCCTGTGGAAACGACCAAAGTGGATTGATCCACTTCAAAATGTCAACAAGGGCTGAAAATCCAAAGTGTAACACTGACATTAAAGACAGTCTAAAGTAGTCTTTGATCTAATCCTCTGAGATCAAACGCCGTCTGAAAGCATGTAGCACAAATGAAAACTGCTTTTACTGTGTGCCTTTAAAAAGGTCCAGTGTGTCCAACCTTTGTGTGTCCAAAGGTCCAACATTTAAATGGATTTAATGAGATAAAATTGAACATCGTTTTCATAGCTATGTTTACATTAGTGTAAAATTATCTAAAAATAAGAATTGTAATGTTTATGTTAGCTTAGAATGAACCCTTTTTTTATCTACAGTTGGAGTGGTTCTTCCATTGAGTCTGCCATTTAAACCACTTTGTTTCTACCGCAGCCCAGAAGACACAAACCAAACACTGGCTTAGGACCTTCGTGTTTCACAGCCACTGTAGGTTCTCCTTCATGTTTGAATAGAGAGGGAGAGGTGATGGGTCTCCAGTTGGTTGCAATCTGAAACTTCACCACTAGATGCCACTAAATTCTGGACAACACTGGACTTTTAAACAGGCTGAACTCTGGGCATAACATTCTCCCTTAATGGTTTAGATGGTGTGTCATTTTGGAATTAAACCCTTTATTTGCTTATAATTGTCCGTCAATAGGTAAACGTTCTTTTACCTGTCCACTGACTGCACAGAAACAAAGACTTGTGCAAACAAAAAAAAATCAATACCCCACTTCAGACTGGAAGTACTGGGAATGTGTCAGTGGAAATAATGGTAGTCCTGTTCCTGTTTGTCCTTTAAAGGGATTGCAAACCCGTAAGTCCTTATTGTGTGTGCTTGCCAGCATGAGAGGCAGCTTACCGACTGGTGTCGCTGTTAGCTGAGAAGTGTAGTGGACTCTGGAAAGAATGTTTTCATGCTTGCAAAAGTGAATGCTACGTTGTGTGTGACATGTACTGTAGATGTCTGCATGTATCGTGCATGTGTTTGAGGTCCTTGAGTGTTTCCTGATGTGTAACTGTATGTGTGTGTTTTGTATGGATGTGTGTGTGTGTGTTTCTCAGCAGTTGAGAATAGATCTGTTTCTGTCTGGTCTGAATGGGAACACAGGGCTGTCAGAGTCGGCCTTCCCTCTGTGGGGACCCAGCGTAGCCACAGCCTGGAAGACAACACACACATACCGGGGTTATTAAAAGATGCCTACACACACAGATTGCACCAGGGGACAAAGATGCATTTAGATACCTTTCTGATAGTTGTCCAGTCCTCCAGGATGTCCAAGTCAGGCAGCATGTAAACAATATATGGGCGTGAGCAGAGTCAAGGAGAGTGCCACAGGAAGCTGAGAAGAATTCAAATCTAAACATAAATAAAGACACATCTAGATCCCAGTGCTTTATAGAAACTGATTTATAGAAACAGTAAAAGTGCTCAGTGGCAGTAACAAGGGTATTAGCAGTGAAAGGATATCAGACACCACTGAAGGTCGTCTCCTCTTCTTATCTGGGCTTAGCGCATCTCTCCTCTTCTTCCTTCCTGATACCTCATCATTCCACAACTCTGACAGACAGAGACACACAAATACGATATACGGTGCTTGTATTGTATTGTATTTAGTTGCAAATTCATGACATAAGATATTACCTGATGTAATATCTATGCTGTGTCTGTCCTCCTCCAGTCTTCTGATTTTCTCCTCCAGTTCACTCTGCACTGTATCAAACAGCAGCAGCTTCTCACTCTATGCACGCATGCATACACACACACACAAACATAGAGATAATATTAGTAAGTAATATGAGTAAACGAAAATAGCTAAAGTAAAGTAGAGTAGATTTAACACACAAGCGTGCATCTGGCTCAGTGTGTTACATTAATGCGTGTCTTTTTTTTTACCAACATCTTTTTTTGAACCTTTTTTAAATCTATCTTGCCCATTATAACATTAAGTGTGTGTGAAGTGCTAAATGTGTGCGTGTGTATCTCTGTAAGACCTTGGGAGTGAGGACATTTTGGCCAGCCCTCACTTCCAACTGGACCTTCAAAGGCAGTTTGGGTTCAAGTATATAAGTACAAATGTGTGCATGTGTGAGCGTGTCTGACCTCCCAGTGTTGGCAGGCTGCCTGAGTCTCACACTCATACTTGTTCTTCACAGACTCCAGACACAACTCTCTGTAGATGCCTGACAAAGACAGAAGGGGAAACCAGACAATAAGAGAGTGAATGAGTACGTTAGAGTGTGGAAGCCTCATTGAGTGTGTCTTTGTGTTGGTTACCTGCCACCTTGGTGCGGACCTGCATGTTCTCCAGCAGTACCGCCAGAGGCTCCAGATATTCGGCTGCCCGGCCGGCCTCCACCTCTGCCAACTTGCTGTTCACCTGACTGAGACGCTCCCGATACAGCCTGCACACAAACACAAGAGTGACTTTTTGTACGTTTCATATCAAAAAGTAAATTTGAATCAATCCAACTATTTCAGTCTTACTGGTCTTTGAGATCTGTGAACTGCTTCTCTAGGTTGGACATTTCATCCAGACACTCCGTCCTTCTCCGCTCACAGTCCTCCTCATCCATTTCTGGAACGTGACAAAGAAAGACACACACACACCTCTATGTTATGAGTTGTGATGGAAGTTAGCTTCCTAGGAATTGATAGGTCAGACACATATTTCTGCTTGTTTACATGTCCGAGTATGACTGTCGAGTCACACCTTTGACCACTACCTAGCCACTACTTTATACACATAAATAAACTTTCTTTTTTTAAAATTAACAACGTTTAAAAAAGAATGTTGTACTCTTTTTTCTCACCAGAGCTGTCTCCATCCTCGGAGACGGAGGAGGTGTCAGAATCCTCCTCCTCTGAGCTGGACGCCTCTTGCTCATGCTCCTCTACCTCCATCTCCTCTGCTGTGCTCTCCTTCTTCTCCCGGTCACGGTGCACCGGCATGGCAACAGATCAACTTCAGACTGGTAGTGTTAGATAGAAAGACAATATAGATGACAAAAAGAAATGTAAAGCATGTGCACACTACATTCACTGTATTATTGTGTTTTCCCATCTAAATAAAGTTTAATTATAGCCGCATGTAATAGTTGTGTCAGTATTACTTTACAGAGCACGTCTCACTTCAGATTTATAGACATGAAAACGTTGTGTTTAAACGTTCAGGTCAAATTGCTTTCTGACATGCATCATATCTTAGGATTGGAGAATGACTGCAGTATCAACAAACAAAAAGCAAAGCCTGTCTTTCAATGATTAGTCCAATCCTTAGCCCATAGTCTCTAGTCGTTTCTATTTTTTTCATTAATTTGACTGTATGATATTGTTTCTAACCAAAATGCAAGTAGAGGTGCAGCGTCGCAATGTAATTTCTTTTCCTAGTGAAAATTATATTTTAATTTATTTTTTCATTTATTGTTTATCTAATATGCATTAAATACGATAATTTATTCTTCAAACGTTGTGTGTGATACAGTGCTACGTCAATGGACATCACTGAAAACAAGAATGGACCTTTTATTATGTTGCTTGAGTTAGTAGTTATTTATTAAAAACTTACTCGGGTAAAGCAAATGCCACTGATAAGGAAATAAAGCTGTTTGCATTTATCAGTCAATTATTCAAGACAAATAAACATCAACAACACCTCGAGCTAACATTATGTTAGCACATTAGCAAGCCAGGAGAGTTGAATAGCAAGCCAGATTAGCACGACCTGTCCCAGAAATACATTAACAGCTTAAAACTAAATCATTACTCACGATGTGGAGCGGTGCGGGACGTTGGTGAGAATGGTGAAAGAAGAATTATTTTCAGAGAAATTACGCTTAAACTTTTTTTCTCAGTTACAATTTCACTCGTGTGGCTCAGCTAAGCTAAAAACAAATCTCAGAAGGATGGCGCTTTTAATTGTATAGGGAACTGTAGTTTTCTGTGTCGCTAATATCCGTCTCACTAAAAGGCCTAACGAGAAGTCGTGAACTACGTTACCCAGGATGCAACGCTGTATAGCTTGAGGCGGAGTGTTCGAGCAGAATTGTCAACGGACGTTTCAAACTTTAAAACTGGAAACGGTGTTTGTGTCATAAATGAAATATAATTTAATAACAGTCGCTTAACATTTTATTCAAACGGAATAAAACTATGTTGCCGTTGAATTTCTCTGGTATCCATTATTTTGTTTTCCCTCCTCCTTCCTCCGCCATGATGTTTTCCAAGTGAACAGCCGAGATAGCTAACTAGCCAGTTTAGTCTTCAGGCTGCGGACTGTTGTGGACGGGAGGTGCGATGGATGGATGCTTTGCCCCTCTTCGTTCTACATATTTGTCTTAGTCTAAACAGAATGCGTCTTCTCCGATTAAATTCAACCCTTGTTATGCTCCGCTTTGTTGCGGGGGGCTGCTGAAGCCGCAGCGTTAATACATGACCGGGGAGCAACGGTTTTCCGTTAACGTTATAGTTTGAAGATTAACGCTAGCTGAGGCTGTTTGAGGCTACACGGCTATAGCCCCTCCTTGCTGTCTACCATCGCCTTCTTGTGTCTCCTGCCCCAGGAATGTTCTCCAAAAAACCTCATGGGGACGTTAAAAAATCAACACAGAAAGTGTTGGACCCTAAAAAGGACGTGTTGACGAGGTTGAAACATCTAAGGATAGTCATAGGTAAGTTAAAAAAAAATCATTATTAAGCAGTTAACAGGTTAGCTTCTACGTGCCAATCTGTGCGCATACATGGAATGCCACACCAAAACTCACCTCGAAAATTACGAAATTCAAAGTTGCCTTGCATGTAAACAGAGACACAACCCTTTAACAAGAAATAAAAAAAAAACTTTAAGGTAATTTCAGATTTTCTAGCATCCACTCATGAATTCGGCATCTCACCTGTAGTAACTTATTATATGTTCGCCTTTAAAGTTAGATAGATTTGCTTCAGAAGGGCAGTAATGGACAATAATCAGTGCTGTGTGCACATGCTGAAAGAAACAATAAAAGTGAACGAGGGTAGCTGCTGTCAACAACATGCAACATGAGTCCGAAGAGTGCTTTAAACTGGGTGTGTTGTCATATTCTTGAATGGAGTTGGACTTGTCTTGAATGTAGTCATGTTTTTAATACCGCGTGAGAACATGTGTGTGTGTTCGCGTATGTGTGTTTGGACTGTTGTGATTTCTCCAGGGGTGTGCCCGGGTACTGGCTGGACAAAGACATGTTGTGTGATAAATGCTGAGTGTCTTAGTTTGTGTTTAGATCTGTTACAGCACAACACCAACTGCAATGGTGTCTGTGTCTGTCTATGTGTCTGTCTATGTGTGTGTGTGTCTTTCACTGATACAAACTTGCTCTCACTCATGCACACACCCACAAACACACTGACCGGAGAGGGAAATGACCTCTACTATTTCCTCTCTATGCCTCTATACAGTAGCTCTACTTCCTGTTTCTATTGTAAGAGCTACTGGGCAGTGTGTGTGTGTGTGTGTGTGTGTGTGTGTGTGTGTGTGTGTGTGCACGCGTGCGACAGAGAGAGAGAGAAAGGGGTGTGCCCTCTCTCTGTGCTCTATGGGGAACGCAGGACCTTGATAAGAATCACAGAGACAAACTCACACAAACACATTTGCAGTCACATTGTTTGAGAAGGAACGCTCAGACAGCTGAACAATAGCTAACCACGCACTTTTAAGCCATCATGGTGCCAGACCACCACTTGAGGAAATTGCATGTGGGCACTATTAGTCGCAGTCGCAGCACTGATAAGAATTGATAGCTGTAGCTGTGCCACTTTAGAGCACGAGCAGGTTATTTTTATATATATATATATATATATATATATATATATATATATATATGGATATAGGTTATATAATGGCAGCAATAATTTCTTGTCTATATTTCTGATCTTTTTTAATGTAGAAAACTCCCTGAATGCTGTTTCCCTTGTTCACTAAAAGTGTTGCGATAGAATATTTACTATCTGATCTGAAAGGCCACACAACTAAAAGCTATTTCACCTTTTGATGCAATCAGGTTATTAAGTAACTTCTCCTCAGCCCTGTTTGGCCGTGTTGTTAATGTCAGACCAAAAAATAAATAGCCGGGTGTGCCCACAGTTGCTGACTAAACCTTGACTGCATTTCTATGTAGGTTTATAACTTGAATATCGTCGGAATAAGATTATATTGTGTTTACAAGCTGTCTGTTTGATGACAGAAGATGCTGCCCCTTCAGATCACATTACAAGGTCAGAGTTTCCTTCCTAAAAGTCAAAGGCAGCTCTGCTGTTCCTGCCACAACAATCCCTCAAGGAGCTGGTTTTCTATTAGAAGTTTGCAAAAGCACTTACTCAAGTAAGGTAGTGCAAAATGTTTTATTGTTATTTTGAGTATAGTTGTAGTCGGAAGAAACAAGACCATTACAGAAAAACAGGTTATTTTTATAGATTACAGGTTTGCACACTTGTTGACTGTGACGTAGAACAAAAGATAAATGCAGCTCTGCTCATCATGGACGTAGCATTCAATGCTACAACCCAGTAATGCAACATCCATGCATGAGAAGAGTGACTAAATAATTTGCTTTGTATAAAAATAGCTGTTGTCCATGAGCTTGCAGGACGGCTTATGTAATCAGGTAGTGTTAAAAATGTCAGTCCCCAGAGCAGATGAAACGATAGAAAGCGTGCATACCTGTGCGCGCGCTTGTGCTTGTTTTCGTTCAGTTTTGACCCTGATCTATCGTGGTGGTTGTGTTTTCAGTAACAGCACGCATGTGTTTTTATCTCTGTGCCTGAGTCAGTGCGTCTCCTTCCCAATGACAGCCAGCGCTGTTGAGATTCAGTCCAGAACACATAAATGTAAACTTCCCATCCTTTTGAGCAGTACACTGGATATCTGAAACTGTAGCTGGGACCGAGTCTCTTCAGCGGCGTATTTTAAGAACTCAGATGCTGCAGTGAGGTTAAGTTACATAAACTCATACTTCCTGTGATGAAAATTCAGAAGTGTGTGATCTTCACAACAGCTTCTTTTCTCGCTGTCATAGATGTGTGAGAGCCTAGAACTGGTTTAACTGTTGAAATGTCTTAAAATTACATTACTTGGATATTTATTATGAAGTTCTTTCCCTTTCCCCCTGATATTTGTATTGCTTTGCAGCCATGAGACTAAACAGGAAGACATGGGGGTCAAGTTGAGAAGCACATTTGATGTTTTTCATGTACAATCAGAGTCTGGTAAAGGGGAAGTGTTACAAACGTATTATTTGACCGCTTGTCATTTTCAGCAATGAGAACATTTGCATTTCTGTAAGAAGTTTGTTGACAGTTTTTGAGTTAACCTTTTTGTCCTGTTTGTGTATGTGTGATTTTCCAGAAAACGCAGAGCCATCAGAGCTGAAACAGTTCTTTGACCTGAATTACTCACATATCTACTATGTCTTCTTTGAGAATTTTGTCACCATTGAGGTCAACCTCAAGCAAAAGGGTAAGTTTTTAGTCACTGTCAACGTCAAGAACCAAGCTCTGACTGGTCAACTTTCACGAGGTAAAGTGATGTATCACTGCTATAACTAAAGCGTGTGTGTGTGTGTGTGTGTGTGTGTGTGTGTGTGTGTGTGCGCGTGCGCGTGCGCGTGCGTGCGTGCGTTTCAGGTCACAAGTCGCAGAGGGAGGAGCTGGACTCCATCCTCTTCATCTTTGAGGTAATAAAATATTATTGCATATTTCTTATTAAAATGAAAATCTAGATCTAAATCTTAATACTTCATGCAACATAGTTACAGGATGGAGTTCTGACATGATGTGAAACTAAATCACTCACGTGTCTGTGATTTCTAACCTTCTGTCGGTGGTCTTGGTCAGTGCCACAGCAACCAGCTGGCGTTGACCTCAGACTCAGACCACTGGAATTTAGCAACACTCAGAACTGGGTGGTGGTTGTGCGCAGAGAAGCCAGGATAAGATAGCAGGGTCAGTATGTGTGTGTGTTACTGACCTCCATTTGGCCCTTCATCGCACACTTTAAATTCAGAACAAGGCTGGCAACGCACAAGTCCAGTGAGCACTTGGCTAAAGGAATGTGCTTAATATAGATTTTCCTTATTAGGTATTAGTTCAAATTTGAGTTGATGATTTATAAATGTCAAACTGACTTAAATGTATTCATAAAGCAGTTTTTTCCTTCGTTAAATTGTCCGAATTTAATGAATAGCCAGCCAGCCTGTGACATTTTATATCTTACAACATATAACAAGTAACCTATAATAATAATTTTCTCATAATCTGAATCTTTTTTTGTTTTTAGAAAATCCTCCAGCTCCTGCCAGAGAGAATCCAGAGCCGGTGGCAGTTCCACAGCATCGGTAACTCACACAGAACCGCCTTTTAATCCCTTTCCTAAAACACATGCTACAGTTTAGATTTTACACATGTGTGCAGCAGATCATAGCAAACTATGTGTTGCTGAATCAGGTTTAACCAGTTTTGACCTGCGCAGTGACTCACATGGCAAATGATCAGTAAGACAAACGGCACAAAGCTGATCAGCATCAGTGTGTGCATTAAGAACGCGTTACTGCAGTTTGGCAACTGTTTCCCACCGACTCAAAGGTAGATAAATCAATCAGAGATGACCTTGTGTTCTGTCTTTCTTTCTCAGGGTTGATACTCAAGAAGCTTTTGCACACTGGGAACTCTCTGAAGGTACTGCTCCTGGTTTGCTGGTAACTCTGTAATAGCCTGTCAGTCATAGATCCTAGGACCTAATCCTCCCTGCGTCCTAACGCATTGTTTACATCCTCCTATCATCTCTTCTCTTGTAATTCATAGGAAAAGTGAAGTGGGTGCGTCCTTTTGCAACTTGGCATCATCTGAGTGCATGATTTAGTATAATTACTGTGCTAGGACAAGATAAAATAGAAACAGTACTAAAGAGGAAGATGCACAATAAAGAGTCAGCAAGGGGACCCCCCCCCCCCCCCCCCCCAATCATGGCCAGTGTCGATCATCCTATATATCTCTACAGTACAGCATCACAAACACAAGTTTGTATGTTGTAGTCAATGCAAGCCCACAGTATGTCAGTTATGTGTTGGATCATGACTGTAATCCAGGCCTTTCGGCACAACTGCTACCATTTTAGTCCCAATATATGTCAAGAACGGGAGCCAAATCTTATAATGAAGGAATAATGAAACACTAATCAGTTAATCACAGCTTCACCAGTCAAATTGCACAGTTCATCTTCACATTTCACAAAATAATTAGAATATGTAGTTGACTGTAATCTAGTGTTAGCTACTCTTATCCTTAAAACAAATTGACTGTTGCCATCTACATCTTAATGACAGGGTTAGTGAGAAACAAACAAAACAACTAAACTCTAAATCTCTCCCTCTCTCGTCTACGCTGTAGATCCGTCGTGAGGGTGTGCGCTTGTTCCTGCTGTGGATGCAGGCGTTACAGAGCAACGCAGAGCGCGAGCAGCTCTGCATGTTTGCCTGTTTGATTCCTGGCTTCCCAGCTCCGCTCTGCCATGGGACCCCACGCACCCTTGACACGCTGATCAACCCACCGCTGAGTTTAACAGAGAGTTAGTAGTAGAACACACACA
This sequence comes from Nibea coibor, assembly GCA_023373845.1. Taxonomy (NCBI): domain Eukaryota; kingdom Metazoa; phylum Chordata; class Actinopteri; family Sciaenidae; genus Nibea; species Nibea coibor. Next base: position 9,447,080 of record CM041722.1, on the reverse strand, counting down.
TAACGTGGTCAGATTTATAAGTGGGCTCAACATTTTGCAGTGTTCAATGCAATATAAAAATGACACCTCCTTGCTCCCCCCCTGCAGCTCAGGTTACCCCAGAAGAGATCACTCCATTGGTTCCTCCCCAGTCAGGTGACAAGAACCAGGAAGACCTCACTGCTTACTTTTTAGAAGCTCTACTCAAATACATGGTAAACCAGGTATTATCATCATTTCTTACTAACACAGCTAACACTACATAATTACACTGTTTCAGTGCATTACTAATGCTAAACATTATGAGAGAAACCAGGTTTCAGTTCTGTCATTTACTGACATCATTCTAAATGGAAACTTGATGGCAGATGAATTAGTCATCTAATCCCTTCCTGGAATCACTAACAAATACAAATTTCATCTCTTATTGACACTAACGGACTTCTCTTCTGCTACATTCTCCCCTAACACAATGGTGCTCTTCTCCTCTTGACACGATTTTGTGTGTGTGATGCCCTGTTTGTAACACAAGCTTGTTTGTCTTTGTGTGTGTCCAGGCCAAGTCTCTCGAGTGGCGTTGTAAAGAGAATCATGAGCGTGGCTTCAGCTTCCTCTTTGGTCACTTCAGGAAGTTTTACCTTCCTCACATCTTTCCCAACTTCGCCATGGAAACCAGCCTCTACAACCCAATACTGGGTCAGTTACATTAGCTCTTTAATAGCTACCCGATGCTGTAAATCCAGTAGCCGTTTTAAACACATTGAACAATAATGTTTTATTGTAACCCTAGACCACATAAATAAAGATTTTCCTCTCTGCCTGCAGACGTGCCTCCGATGCGGCCTAAGCCCTACTACAGCGTGGTACGCAGGGAGCAAGACGGCGGGGAGACAGTGTACTGCACCAAGGAGAGCTTCCTTCAGGCACGAGTCATCTTCATCCGTTGGCTGGTTTCCTTCTGGCTCGAGCCACGACCCAACACACAGACACATATCCCAGGAACAGAGGGAGAGAACGTCCCCAAGAACATACAGGTGACACACACACACATTTTGGCAAAAGACAGTGTGTGTTTTTGTTATCGATAAATTGATATTACTTTCTCGGTTAATCAATTAGTCGTTTTTTTAATGGAAGAAAGAGAAGAATTCAAGATGTTGTCTTCATATATCTTGTTTTGTCCAAAACTTTACCATATTCATTTTTTTAAATTTTAGACAAAGGAAAGCAGGAAGTGATCACTTTGCAGAAACTGGAACAAGAGAAATTTAAAAAACTTTAATTAAAAAAATTATCCCAGAATTTGCTGATCATTTTTCTGTTGGAGCTCTAGTAATAAGTGAGGTCCTGTTTTTTTTTTTTTTTAAACCATCAGATTCTGTTGTTTAGACGGTTCATCCTGACCAGATTTCAGGTGTTTAAAACATTAAACATGATGAAAATGTTCCACGACAGCAGACACAAATAACATGTCAGACAAACTCTCCACAGATGTTTATACGGGATATTATTTTCTGATTTGTTCATTTTTTTTGCCTTGTTTCACCTCTAGCGAGCAGCAGCCGGTCTGGCAGCTCGCTCTGCAGGCAGCTCAGACGACAGCGGCGGAGGTGGGATTCGGTGCGACAGCCACTTGGAAGGTAGTGGTAGTCTATCTGGACCAGGCGGAGGCAGCATGGGGTTATGTGGAGGGCCAGGGGCTGGGAATGAACCAGAACAAAGCCACTCCAACACATCCACGTTGACAGAGAGGGAGCCCAGTTCCTCCTCACTCTGCTCCATGGATGAAGAGCAGCTGACAGACATGGAGGTGGTGAGGAGAGTTCTGACCAGCTCCAGAACCAACGTCAACTTCATCACTGAGATCTTTAGACAGGTGAATAGATACGGTATTTTGTCTAATATTAGATTTTATGAGCAGTATGGTAATTTTCTGTTCTTCATACAATATGTTTATGTACTTGATCTTTTATAGCTATAAAACTCAATAATACCTTTTCATATTTCTGTCTTCCAAATTAAGGCTTTTCTCCTTCCCATGTGCGAAGCTGCAGCGATGCGTAAAGTAGTCCGTGTTTACCAGGAGTGGATCTCCATGGAGGACAGGCCAGTATTTATGAAGGAGCCAGAGGAGGGCCCCTATCCTGTAGCCACAGGGGGAAGTCTGGATTCAGGCTCCCAGCTTGGAGACAAGGAGGTTGAGGTAAATACACTCAAATGTGTCAAATAAACAAAGGCCATGTGAACCGATCTTTATAGGGCTGAGCAGTATGGCAGAAATTATGATCACAATTATTTTTTTCCACATTGATAATAATTATTATGTTATATATAATTTTGAGTATTCTGATAATGATTGAAGCCTGAGGAAACCAGAGGGTTCATTAGTTAGAAAAAAACTGACCGATGATACAGTCTCCATTTTGTTAATGAGCTTTGTCAAAGTCCAGGAAAATATATTAAAAAAGTATGTTTCCATCTCTCTGCTGTGTGTGTGTGTGTGTGTGTGTGTGCATTCTTTTGCTTTTTAGGCTTTATTTTAATTGTGTGTTTCTCTTTTCCTCAGGGAATGAACAAGGTGATTGACAGTGAATTGTTGGAGTACAGCGTTCATGCTGGGGTTCAGACTACGCTACAGGTATGCTGTCCTGTCCTCATACTTAAAATATCTGCCTGTCCATTACATATATACATATTCATTGTTGCATCGCCTTGTTACAGTCCTTGCTTTACTTACAAAATCATCCTTGCTCGTCTCCCTTTCAGGTATTTATCACCCACTCTGCCAACGTTTTTCTTTTGGAGCCAGCCAACGACATCAAAATCCTTTTGGAGGAGCATGTCGACATGTGCAAGCGAGTCCTGAACATCTACCGCAGCCTTGTCATGCATGAAACCATGGACCAGAAAACATGGTAACAACAACAACAGCAACAAAACAACAACTCAAAAAAAAATCATGCTTGTCACTGGACTGGGAGACATTAAAAAAATGTTCTTCACAGGGAGCAAATTTTGCTCGTTCTGCTGAGGGTGACCGAGTCAGTGATGAAAAGACCTCCATCCATCATGCCACAGGGCAAGAAGAACAACACACTGTCAGGCAGATTGGCCGGACCTATTTTTCAGGTATATTTGTAACACCATATGATCCGCGTGGTAGAAGGAGAGTTGTGTCTGTGATACATAAAAAATGAATCAATGAATAGGAACACTCGCAGTCATAAAAAGTAAAAAAAAAAGCAGCAGCGCAGCTTTTTTGAGACTGGCTTGTGATTTTTAAAATATAGCAACAAAAACAGAACAAAGATTTGTCACTGCAGATGATATAAAAGCACATGATGTATTCATGGCGATCCATTCAATCAAGTTGTTTATTTCAGTTCACTTTATCACATTTAATAGTGAAATGTATTTGTGAGGACCTCGTATACATTCTTAATGCAACTAAATAAGTAATAATACTAGTATAACAATAACAACATTAGCAATAAGGTATAAATAGTCTTAGGCCTCCTGTACCCATTTGGGGCTGAGGGCAGAAGCCCTCATTGATCGTAGCAGGGATAAAAAGGCTGGTGTCCAGGTTATCTGTATGATTGAGGTCTGCATAGCCTTATTATTAAGTTAGGAGAGCGAGAGAAGGTAGCTTTATTATTAAGCTTTATTATTATTTGAATATGATCTTGGGCTCTCGTGTATCCAGCTCATATAATGTTAGCAAACACTAAAAGAAGTCCTGCCGATTTTACTATTTTTACCAAAAATGAACAAACTGATTCTTTTCTGAATGGAGTTTGATTGTGTTATGTGTTATGTATGATCACGTCGACTGAATAGAGGGATGATATAATGTTCTGTCATTTTCGCTCCTCTCTTTCTGTGCAGACGCTGATAGTAGCGTGGATTAAGGGCAATTTAAACGTCTACATCAGCAGAGAACTATGGGACGACCTGCTCTCCGTCCTCTCCTCTCTTACCTGTTGGGATGAGCTGGTCACAGAGTGGTCGCTCACCATGGAAACCCTCACCAAGGTACTGGATGTTATTTTTGTCATGTTATCCCTGGAGTGTTACAGTATCTTGACAGTGTCTGTTTCCCTGCTTTGACTGAGATATGAACATTTTGTTGTTAATGCAAATTAAAATATGTCAACTTCTCAGTCCGGTTATTGACGGATAACCTCAGCTCAAAAATGGATGTTGCTGCCAACTTAACCATTGTGGTAACATAAACATGAACGTGTTTAAATCAGTGTGCGTGTGTCTTTGTGTCTCAGGTGTTGGCCAGGAACCTGTACAGTGTTGATCTGAATGAGCTGCCTCTGGACAAACTCAGCGAACAAAAACAGAAGAAACACAAAGGAAAAGGTCGGTCAGTCACGAGAGAACCTCACAGCTGTTATATAACATGTAGCACTTCCTGCCAGCGAGTCTGAAATACAGACAGCTCATTTTGTCACCCTGAGTCTATTAATATTTCACCATCTGGGGTCCAAGTTATCACACACAAATGCAAAAGCAATTGATGGGACCCCAGAGTGTTAAGATAATTAAATTATATCTATCCGACATAATCCTTAGCTTCATGTACAACATGTCAAAGAGACAATTAAAACACAGCAATTACTACAATATCTGACTTTGGCTGTCAGCAGTTGACCACAAATAAGAATATAAATGTAAGATGGGCAATATAAAAACGTACACAATATGAAAATATACAGAATTATGAAATGTAGCTGAATGAAAGAAACCTAAGAAGAACTGAGATATTTAAACATCTAATTACTAAATATTAAGAATTTAGAAACGATGATGTGCATCACATCTGTACACTAGTGCTTGTCTTTACGCATTTCATCAGTGTATAGTCACAGATAGAGGTAACTTGTTTCCTGGAATAAGTGCAATTTACAATGAGAAAATCCATCCCTCTCCTTCAACCTGCACCAGGTATAGGTTCGGAGGGCCAGCGACCGATTGTGGATCGCTCCTTTTCTAAAGGCTGGAGCAGAGACCAACCAGGTCAGGCAGCAGCCATGAGGCAGAGAAGCGCCACCACCGCCGGCTCACCAGGCATCGAAAAGGCCAGGAGTATTGTCCGCCAGAAGACTGTAGGTCAGTATCCCTCCTCTAAGAAGACTGTCCTCCTCGTGTGTGTGTGTGTGTGTGTATGAAAGTTACAAGTTTACTGACTTGGGAGTGTGTATGCGAGTGTTGAAAAGGAACACTCTGCCTTTCCTCAGCAAACTTCATTTGACTTGACGTCTCCTCCACTTTTGCCCCCGTGCCGGCCTGTCTAACAGGAAGCTGTGGTGCATGCTTACTGTCATTCCTCCTCCTCAGTAGAGTCTTGTTTATGCGAAGCCTTCGACACTGGCAATTGCTGTGAAAGAAATTGTCATAACAGCAGCGTGTACAGAAATACCAGCACAAGCTTGAAGCAAGATGATGACAACTCACGATAAACACAAGTAAAAGGAGATGGAGTTGGGATGAATGGAGATATTCAGGAGCCAATAAGACATCAAAACTGTAACTGTAATGCCAACATTTAAACAGTAATATACTAGCCACATGGAGAAAAGAAATACTGTTCTAATTTGTTACCAACTCAAAAAGCATTAAGGGTCTTTCCAACATGCCACTAAATGTTTGCTCATTATTAGTTACAGTATGTTATTTGTTTCAATAAGTTTACTGCTCCAGTAAATTACCTGATAGATTAGGGTCCGTGGCATCATTGTGGACTCAAAGGAGTACTGTTGGGCCGAGAAAGTCTATAAATGTCCACATACCTATGTCTGTTAGCCGTAGCTTAAAATACCATTGCTGACATTTGAGCTTCTCTGAGCCTGTGAGCTTCATTTTATGTGGTTTGTCACCACTTATGCGTTTCCTGTGAGAAAGTCCACACATGCTTACCAACATTGTCACAGTTTCTATTCTTTTTTTTTATTTTCTGCAAATGTATTGAACGGAAATCATAGCCGTGGTCAAACTTGCAGATAAGCTCCCATTGTAAGTTAACAGGATAATTGATCTAGCATTTAAAAACTGTAGTGCTCCTGTGTGTTGTGGTCTTTATAGGAGGTTTGAGTTGTACAGAGTGCCGAGCTGCCGCCAGCCTCTCACTGTCTCACCATCTTTCCCCCAGAGCTAATCTTGTCTCACTCCTCCTTCACCTTGCCTGTCTCTTTCCTTCTCTGTCCGCCCTTGAACCTTCCTCTTCTCTGCACTGTCCTGTCACCTGTCTGTCTTTCTATGCGTCATCCCTACTCCACAAGTTCTTCTTCTCCTTCTTTTATTTCTTTCTCTGTGCCCCATATTTTCCTATCTACCCCTACTATATCTTTGTTTTCCTTCCTTTCATTCTATCATCCTCACTAATACGCCCACCTTTCTTCCACTCACCTTTTCACCTTACTTGTCAGTGCAACAGTGCCCCCTTTTTCTTCCTTCTTTCATTGCCTTCTTTGCTCTTCTTTTCTGACTCACACCCCTCCCCCCCTTATTCTTTCTCTCTTCTATCTGTTCTTCCCACCTCTTCAGCCCTGCGTAGCTGTTCTACGGGGGACTCTCTGCTGTCCTCAGCCTTTATCCGCAGTGCTAAGAGTGCTCCTGCTCTGGCTCCGCCTCTTCCTGTCCTCCTCCACCACCACCACCCTTTACTACCCCCCCTTGCCGACCAGCTGGCAGGTACACACTCTTTGCACTACCTGTCTGCCTGCCTGCCTGGAGACTTTACTTGTCTGTACGTCCGTCAGAGACCGAAACTTTATGCCTGTCGTCTTGTCTCTGTCTGTCAGTTTTTCTGACCATCTGCTCGTCATTACTGAAGCATGTGGTCAGTCAGGAAATATATACAGCACTTCCCTTTCTGACCTGTCAGAGATGATCAGTGTGATTGCGAGAGATGCTTGAGCACAAAGGATGCATCGTTCTCCTGATCATTCTCCAGTTATCTAATCATTATCACTCAACATTTTGCATGTGGCGATTGGATGATCAGTGCTTATTGTAGCACCCACTTAAAAGTCATTTTTGTCACGTTTAGACACAGTTTAAGTTGAGTGATTATGGTTATTGTCTTTGTTTTAACATTAATCTCAACATTTTAATTTTGCCTTGTGAGAGAATGGAGTATTGCCTTGCGAATACCAAAGAATCATTTCATCTTTGTTCTAAATATATTTCACAGCCTGCTTGATGTGAATTGGATATTTTTCACAACTACATGGAGGCCGCTCTTGCGTCTCTGTTTCTGTTTACATTTCTACCCGTTTGCCTGCCTGCTTCGCCTGGTTCACAGCCTGTTATCCTGCATCTTTTACTTGTTTGCCTTCCTCCATGTCCCCCTGTTGTGTCTTTAACTCCTTTTGCCTGCAATATTTTCTTCCTGTTACAAGCATTTATTTCTCCCCTTGTTTTTATACCCATGTTGTTGATCTCCCCATCATTGATGTCATGAGGTGTTTAGTTTGATGCCATTTACTCCTGGAGTGGCATCTAATTTGATTTCTCTGTTATTTCTTTTGGTTATGGTGATGGTTTTACTTCATCATGTGATCTGCTCGAGTGTTTTTACTTTGATTTTGTTTTAGTTCTGTGTTTATGTTGCTGTATATGCCTTTTATAGATGAAACTGTTCTCTAAAAGTTGCCTTTTTTATAAAATCTGACATCCAATCAAAGTCAAAACTGCCAAATGGAAAATACTAACTACAATAGATTTGGGTTTTTGTTACAATTCAAAAATCTGTGATGAAGGTTAACATCAATCAACAAGTGAGTGAGTTTGTGGAATAAGTTTGTCTGCTTGGCATAATTGTCTTTTTAAAGGGTTGTTAGTCATTCCCTGACCATAAGTCAGTTGCTGTTAGAACAAACTCACTCTGGAAAATTGTGAATATTATAATAACATTACTTTTGTGTTTGTGTTTGTACTTTTGGTCAGCGTTAGCTTGTTGAAGTTGATGAAGTTGTAGCCACAATGAGCTGCTCTAATTCACAAGCTGTATCTACAATATGGCACCAACACAGAGTTTGTCAGACCAAAGAAGATGAGTAAAAAAATGAGCAGTATTCTCAGCTCCAGGACTGTGCGGGCGTGTCCACTGAATGTGCTGAAACCACGCCCACTCGTGGGAGCAGTCAAGCAGCAATTTTGAAGCGACTGAAACGTGTTTTGCTAGGGGTGCAGGGGATTGCTCAGTGGCCTCAGTGTGTCATCGAGCCACCCTTTAGGACCGCCCACAAAATCCTGGACTGAAAACTGGTGAAAAACGTTTTAACTCCAGGTTTGAATAATGTATTGTTCACAGTCTTTTCACATGTTTTAAGCAACTATTTTCCAACATATTTAATGTATTTTGAAAGAAATCTCAGAATTGCCTTTACATGGACTTTAACTTCAGACAAAAAAGGAAGGAGCTCAAAGTCATTACTGTCCAGCAGTTTATCAGTTTCTAATTTTTATACTCTTTATACTCTTCTACTCTACGCTTAACAACAGACTAACAGATTTAGTCATAACATCCACAATCCAGCTTAATAATTAACCATAGTTTAGTTTGCTTCAGCACTTTTAGGCACAAATAATGAAATAAATACTAAAATATTTTATTTCTGTTTAGGTATCTTTGTGGGTCTTTGTTTGTATTCCTATTTACCCCTCCACTAACCTCACTCCCCTTCCTCCATCTCCCCTCAATTACCAGACCTCGAAGACCCGCCAATCACGCTGACATCCCGCACCTCTCGAATGCGCCACTCCTCCCAGAGCGACGAGGCTCCTCCCACTTCCTGTTCTGAGGTCTTCCAGGGAGGGGCTTGTGACCTGGACGGCCCGGCCCCTTCCTCCCTCGCAAGGAGCAGCAGCGCCTCTGACATCATGGAGCCTTTCATCGCCGAGCGGGTCAAAGGTGAAGACCCCCAGAGGGATCCCGCTTCAGTCTCAAACCCCCCCCACCACCACCACTCCCCAACTTCTTCCTTACTTGCAGCCAACAGCCACGCAGCTCAGCCACTTCCACACCCCCCCACCTCCTCCTCTCCCACCCCTCTCACCTTTTCTAACGGTGTTGTTGTCTCGTCCTCAGAGGGACAAGATGATGGTAGTGTTTATGACCACTTCTGGCACCAGATGGGCTCTCGGAGCCAAGGTTCTAGTTCTGATTGGGTAAGCGACTGGGATTCTGCCTTCGCCTGTTCATCTGAAAAGGAAATTGATGTAGAAGAGGGTGAAATGGGTGCTGGGGCAGAGGAGGATGATTTATTCTCCTCTATTAGGGACTACCTCACTCACAAAGGAGGCGAGAGGAAGGAGGAGGCGGGAGAGAAAGATAGTCCTGCTCATGTACTAGAGAACAACGTTGTAACTTTACCTGCACCCGTGCAAACAGAGGCAGATAAAACACAAATGGAATACGCGGGACAGGTAGAAGAGGCAAGACAGGCGGTGAGAGAGGACAGACAGCCTTGTAAAGAGGACAGACAGGTAAGTAAATCCGTGAGGCATAGCAGTGTGGATTCAACAGAGGAGAATGAGGGAGAGCAGCGGAGCATCTACGAGTGCCTGGAGCTGCAGTGCCAGTGGCCGTCGCCTAATGCTAGGGGGAGCGCTAGCTTAGAGAGACACACTGGGGAGAAAAAGGGAGGAGGAAACACAGGGAGGGCAGCAGGATGGGAAACGAAATGTGACGTGTGGAGAGAAATAGGAGAGGAGAAACAGGATGACAAAGAAGATGCAGCAGCAGCAAAAGAGAGGTCCAGTATCATTAGACAAGACACTTACTCAGCAGAATCGAGCACTGAATCAAATCAAACTCCCCAAACATCTGACACAACTAAGCCCAAGATGTCCCGTAGTAGCAACAAGAGGCACCATTCTGGAGGTGTTCATGTCAGCTTTAGGCCCTCGACTGAGTCGGTCCAGTTCCACAACCCCCTTGAGAGTAAAGAGGCCCACTGGAAAGCCAGGCTGCGTCGACTCAGTCACTTCCACACACACAGCCACTCAGCCGGGGAGAGGCCAGGGGCCGGAGCTGGGGCGGGGTCTGGTGCAAAACTGGGAGCAGGGAGTGCAGGTAAGTTTGGCTCTGTAGCGGGGATTAGCCATAGAGCAGGGGCCCATGAGAAATTAGCCACTGGGACTGTTACAGATAGCAGTGGGGCAGGGAGCAGTGCATTTGCTGGAGGCCCGGAAAACAGGGCTGGGACTGGAGGGGACAAGGACAGGCAACATCCGGGATCCTGTGTTGGATCCAGCCTGGGCTCTGAGGCTCACTCAGAGGCGTCATCAAGCAGTTCAGGGTTCTCTAGTGTGTCGTCGGGAGTGCGTGGCCGTTTGGGACGTTCCGCCTTGCGATCTCGAGCGTCCCGCTCACGCTCCCAGGAGCCCGGCAGCACTGCCTCGCGGCACCACCAGGGGGCTCTCCTTGGTGGTGTCTATAAGACTGTGGTTCACGCCCTGTCCTCAAAGCCCCGGCCCCGAGGTCAGGGGTCATCCCAGGGTTCGTCGCCACAGCGGCAGGGCCGGGCCGCCATGGGTGACGCATCGCTAAGAGACCTCTACTCCCACGTCCTGGGCTACTTTGGACGAAAGACGACCACGCCAGGTGAGGATCGCAACGAACGAAGCGCTCACAAAGGACACAGCAGATACAACAGCAACTTTGGAAAGACAGATACTCACCAACACACAAACACCAACAACTCTCTTTTTCCTTTTTGGCTGTTTTTTTAACTGGTTTGTTATGATGGAATGATATTTTTTGGCTGACACTCATCATCTTGCTGCTGGACTGAAATTCAAACTCCCTGTTGATGTGTTTCCTCTTGAACGTAGCCCCTCCTCCAGCCTGCCTCTTGTCAAGGACCCTACCTCCTCCTCCTCCCTTCATACCATCCCACCTGTTCCACGGAAGCCCCCTCTCCCTTCCTCCCTCCTCCTCCTCCTCCTCCTGTCCTCTTTCTTCTCAGGGCTTTGGGGATTTTTAACTTCTTCTCCTCCTCTCCCTCTTCTCCACCTCCTCCTCCCTCTCCTTGATGTTGCATGCGGCCTCCTCGCGCCTCCTTCGCCTCCCCCGGACTCTGGCCTCTCTTCAGCTGCACAGGAGGAAACAACAGTCTGCAGAAAAACACAACTTGCTATAGAAAAGATAAAACGCAGATACCTGACAGAAAGCCCCCCCCCCCCCCCCCCCCCCAATTTTTTGTGTTTTTGTTGCATTTATATTTAAGTGTGTAGATTTGAAAGATGAGTTCATGAAGCTTAATCAAATGTGTCGATTATTTTTCAAGAGCAAACACTAGTTGCTTCATTTTTAACTCTTTGCTGTAGTTCATGCTCAGACCACTAGAATGCAGCATAAGACCCTATGTGAGAATGGCCATGTTGGCATAATCGTGGTGTACACATAGAATTTGAATGGATAAGAAAAGGTATGCACTTTCAAATCAACAATCTTCAGTGGTTATTTGCCATGTACACTGCCACGCGATCATTTCAAACTCCATGATTGGTAAAGTGTACATTTGAATCAGCAGTACAAATACCCTTTTTCTCATTCATTCTAATTCTTGGGGCAGTCGGCTGCAGTGCTGGGCTCAGATGATTTTGTCTTGAGGATTAGAGGTTTGACACAGCACAGCGATTCATCCGTTGAATCTGTCTTGATGTGGACATACTGTTGCACAGCCACATTTTTTTATTTCCTTTTCTTACTTTATCAATTGTCTTGCTTGCCAACTTGAGCCAAGTGGTACCTACCAGTCGTTTATGTTTGTTTGTCAGTGTTTGTGCCAGATGTGTTGGCCACATATAATAATAATAATAATAATAATAATAATAATAATAATAATAATACAGAAGAAGGCTGAATTACTTTGACACAATCGTTGATTTTTGAAATATCATTCCTGATAACAACTTTAACAGTGGATCTAGTCAACACCTCAATCATCTGGTACTCCATGCAGACAAAATCCAGATGTTCTGTTCTGTCACTGTCTGGCTGTGTGTTGAACTACTTAAACTCTTGACTGCTGATGGTTATGCGTAATCCTTGTTCTATGAGCACAGGTGGAGCTTAGCCACACAACTTCACTGACCATAGCGCTAAAAATTTGCATGTCTATGCTCAGCCGATTTAGAATGAGCCCGCACGATGACACGAGGACAGCAACACGGAGTTGGATTTGACAATCGAGCTCATGTCCTTTTTGATTTTACGATAGTGCAGCTGCTCCCTGATCCCGTATTTGCACAGTACCTGTGAACAACACTCAAACTTAAGGGTCCCCACCATTACTGGGCTCATCCTGATGGGATGATGCATAACATGCAAATATTCATCGCACAGATCTACAAGCCACGTTAGAGGCTGTGTGAAATGAAACTGTTAACTGTCCGCTAACATCACAGCTTAGCGTTTTAATAGTGTATGTAGGCATGTCTGTATTCATTTATTAGCCCTTTATGTATTATGTATGTATAATACTGGGAACTTATTGTTCAGGGCAACATATTTTACTGTATCCAATCCTGTTGCTGATGGTAATGTCATGGCAAATAACCATTGCAGTCTAATAGCCTACCTTTTGACACAGTAGTTATTTTCATGGTGTTTTTCAGGAGAGAAGGTGTATCTGAGTGGGAAACACAGTAATATTCAAAGTAAAGTTAATCTGTTGTAAGTTGTTACATTTGTTTGCTGCTAACTTTAGTCCCCTCCCTGTGGTCACAGCAGCTGGACGCTGATTCCTTTAATACGCAGCTAAAACTTAAATGACAGAAAGGAATTTCTGCACTGACCTCTGTGGTCTGAAAATTTGAAAACGTCTCGCTACATCCGAGGACAGACATTGTCCTGCCCTGAGTGATTTAAGATTGCGCATGCAGGGCTTGTTCTGTGGTGAAGTGACCATTGTGTAAGACTGGAGGGCTCCAGCCTTAAGTCCTTGAAGGAAAAATGTGCAGCAGGGTCAAATTTTCATCAGCTAGGTGGCAGCAAAGATCAAGATTTTCATTCAGCCTTCAGTACCCATCATTCAGCTTTATCGATCACAGTCGTGGTGTGGTGCCGTGGCCGTTTATCACGCTCTGTCCACCCCGTCAGCCACAGGTTCAGGAAGTAAAGATGACTTGGTTAACACTGTAGGCAGCATTCACTCCCATCTCATTTGGGATTGATTGACGCTCAGAGTGAAACTCACATCAACCGCTGCCATTGCTACCAATCTAACAGCAACATAACTCATAGTAACATAACTGCACTAATGTAGGCGTCTGACATGCTGCCTGTTTGGACCTAACAAGGTGATACTCTCTCTCGCTCTCTGTGCATGGTGTGATTTTTAACTCCTGCATTGCTTTTCTGGTGGGTCTGCCTGCTGTGTTGTGGCTTGTTTTTTTAACCACCGGTCTTTTGCTAACTTCAGGGCCTGCAGTACATACACATCAGGACTGCTCTTACAATTCAGAGAGAGAAGCTCCAGTTTGTTGTATGGATATTGTGACATTTATCATATCTGAACACTATCAGCAACATTCATTTAGAAATGAATGAATGAATGAAACATGATTGAAAAAAGAATAATAGAATAAACAGCACAAATAATCCACTTTAATGGACTTTGTCAGCAGGTCAGACTTGATTATACTTCACTCAGTTTAGTGTCTTTTGTGTGGGTATGGATTTGTCACTGTCGACCTTTGTGTGTTTATTCATTTCTTTCTCCATATCTTTGTCAACATCTTTCCTGTCTGCGTGCGTATCTGTAAATATTCATCCACTTTTCCATCATTTCTCTGTGTGTGCGTGTGTATGTGAATACTCTCGGTCTTTGACTATCATCATATATCTGCCTCTAGTCAACAAAGAGGAGGTGGTTCAGAAGGCTCGTCCAGTCTCCAGTGACGTCGGAAGCACCAACCCAAACTTCTCTGACCTCATGGATGAGTTCATCCAGGAGAGACTGAGGGCCAAAGGAACGGCGGTGAGTACAAGACGCACAGATGCTTCAAGTTTCCGTGTTGGGGAAAAAAACAAAGAAGCTGACATTCGCTTCTGTCTTCTTGATACGCAGGGCCGTCGTGGCAGCAGCCCGGGAAGTCTGGAGGTTCCCAGGGACCTGCCGGAGCTCCTAGAGGCGGGTCAGAGTCCTGGGTCCCGACCATCAGACGATCTCCGTCCTATTGATGATCCAGGGGTTCCCTCTGAATGGACGTCTCCTGCAAGTGCCAGCGGTTCTGATATCATCAGCTCTGACAGCCAGTCAGACTCTTTTAATGCCTTTCAGTACTCCACCTGCAAGTTCGATAGTAAGGAGCAAAACTATAGTTGTTTCTTAAAATATAAACAAAGTGAGGCACTGCTACAGAACATGTATTTATATAGAGGGCACCATGATTTGAATTTTCTGTGCATGTTTTATCTTGTCAAAATAAAAACACAGTTTGCTTCATAGATATAGATGATGGATAATAAAGAAAACTTGATTAGTCAAAGAAGGTGAGGTTCTTCTTGGTGAAGGATTATCAAAGTTTTTAAAATGTTTTTTAACTGTTTACATTATTATAACTAACTTTAACATGAACCTTAAGGCAAAACCAAATGGAAAGATGAAGCTCTGTGAAGAGGTTTAATTTGGAAATATATAATCCCTGATAAATGTGTAATAGTGAGCTTATTTTTTTTCCATAGATTTCACTTTCAGTTCGGAAGCGGGTGGAGGAGGAGCTGGAGCTGGATCTGGAGGTGGAGGTCGAGGCAGCTCACTGGACCAGGACAGCCTTGGAGGAGGCGTGGCCTGTGAAGAACATGAAGTAGCCAGTTTGACGACCCTTCACCTCGACTCAGAGACCAGCAGCCTGAGCCACACCGTCACTGTTACTGGTACGTGCATAACGCAAAGATCTCTGACAGCATTGTTTCAGCAGATCTAAATCTTTGTTGGGCGTACCGTGCTTTTCTTTATCCAGGCTCTGAGAGTGCATCTCCCATGCATTCCCTTGGAGGCTCTCGCTCCCAGACGCCATCCCCTGCCACACTGACAGCAGAGCACACCGATCACACGCACTCCCACTCACACACACACCTACAGCTGGACCAGAAGCTCCACAACTCTGTCCTGCAGACTCCGGATGACCTGGGTAATGCTCACGCACACATCAACGCGCACTTCCTTCCGCTAAGCTCTTACATGTCAGTCGGAGGCCGGAGTGACTGATTGATTAATTGACTGATTCTAGAAACCAGCGAGTTCCCCAGCGAGAACTGCAGCGTGATGGCAGGTGGCTCTCTAACTGGATGGCACGCAGATGTTGCCACGGTAATGTGGCGCAGGATGCTGGGTATCCTGGGAGATGTCAATACCATCAAAGACCCAGAGATCCATGCTCAGGTCTTCGACTACCTGTGTGAACTGTGGCAGAACCTGGCCAAGGTGTGTCCTGACCCAACTGTTTTAGCAGAGATGTTCTGTCAAGATTGTGTGGGAGTGTCTAAAAACGATGATTCTCTTTCCAGATAAGAGATAATTTGGGCATTTCTCTGGACAACCAGTCATCTCCCCCTCCCCCTGTTCTGATCCCACCCCTGAGAATCCTCACCCCGTGGCTCTTTAAGGTATTTGTGAACACACATCTCCACTGTACGACTAAAATGGACCTTTTTTTTTCCTTTACCTGTTTATTCTCATATTTGTGTGTGTGTTCTCCTCCAGGCCACCATGCTGACAGAGCGTTACAAACAGGGGAAGCTTCATGCCTACAAGCTGATCTGCAGAATCATGAAGAGACGGCAAGATGTTTCCCCAAACACAGACTTTCTGACACACTTTTACAACATCATGCATCAGGGACTGCTGCACCAAGACCAGGTTAGAGTCTGTGTGTGTGTGTATGAAGGGATCAAAAAGTGCGTTAAGTTTCCTTGTTAGTTTTTTGACATTTTAAATTTTTTTTTCTTTTTTTCTTTCTGCAGGACATTGTGAACACCATCATAAAGCACTGCAGTCCCAGGTTCTTCAGTATCGGCCTACCTGGAGCCACCATGCTGATCCTGGACTTCATCATTGCGGCTTCTAGAGTCACCGCCTGCTCATCACTCAATGTAAAAAAAAAACTCCACAATGTGTCAATTTGTTTGCATTAACAGAAGCCAGCATACACTTTCTCTCTCTCTGTCCCCATCCTTCCTCTCCAGGCTCCGAGAGTGGAGGCTCAGATCCTGCTTGGGTCTCTGGTGTGTTTTCCCAATTTGTATGGGGAGCTTCCGGCCCTCCATCCCACCACGGCCGACGTGGTGCTTACTAAGTTCTCTGACGTCAAGGTAGGTTGAAGCAATAGTATTTGAGTTTCAGGGCCCTCCGTCCGTGGGTTGTATCATTATTCTTTGTATCAGTAAATAGGGAGAATGCCAAAAAACACACACACACACACACACACACACACACCAGAGCATTGGGTCAGTCACTTAAACCAAACTTTATCAGCTTTGTGTATAATCCAGGTCAGTCCAAACCTTCTAACGCACATCTCTGCTCTCAGTAGGGGGTCTCAGAACTAAATGAATAGATTAATGCCTCATCAGTCATTCTTGTAACAGTCAGCTATGGGGGTAATGTTGTTATTGTTGTTGTTGCTGCCGTGTAAACTGCTAATGCCATGCGCGGCAGCATCTCGGGCCAGCTCACCGGCTTCTTTGGTTTCTTCCAAAGCTGAAACTTGTTTTGAATCAGTAAGCGGTAATTAACACTGACCTGAGGGACGGGACCAGCGAGCGTGTGAATGTGTGCGAGGGCGTGTGTAAATTGAGTCTGTATCACGGCTGTGTGCGATGTGTATTAACATCTGATAAGCTAATTCTGTGGGTCACTTTTTTTTTCATTACCTGAAAAATAATCATACAGTCATCCTCTTCATTCTGCACCTGGGGGAGAGGTTAACTTTACAGGATGCTGCAAAGTCTTTAGATTTTCATACAATGTGTCGTTTGAGGCCAGTGGACTGAGTTTGTCTTTGTCTTTTTTAGGAGCACGTTATCAAAACCATCCTGACATCTGCCAAGGACGAACCCTCTGCTCCTGCTCGGTAAGTGTTAGCGTAGTGTGTCAGTGTAACAGCAGGACGTCTGACTGCACCTCTTCACGCTCATGTGTTCACCGATGATCTTGTGTATCTATTTCCGTACGTGTAACAGCAGCATGTGTTCACAGTTTGCTCGCACTACGTATTTTTCCTTCTTGTCTCGGTAGGTGCGTGGCTCTGTGTAGTCTGGGTATCTGGCTGTGCCAGGAGTTGGCTCACGGGACACAGCATCCACAGATTAAAGATGCTCTCAACGTCATCTGCGTTACCCTGAAGGTCAGTCACAACTCTGCGCTGCCTTTAATAATGTCACATCCTGACTTTAAAATTGAACTTCCTTCCAACGTCAAGCATAAACTATAAATTAGTCAGTGAAGTCTAAATCAAATAGGGCTGCGTGTCATCCCAGCTGAATAAGATGATCTCATGCAGCCTTTGGCCCTTGCCTGTTCTCAAACATTGTCCCCGCTGACCATGTTACTCTCTTTCTCCGTCTCTGACTGTGATCCAGTGAGATCAGACCAAAGCAATGAATCTGGATCAAACAGAAAGCTGATTGGACGCCTGTCTCACTCCATACAGCACTGATAGTTTCTAAACATCTGTTCCTCTTCAGTCTGCATGTTTGAGTCGGCCTACTTTACTTAAAATAAACTCAACGATTTAACAATAATAATGTATCACTATAATAATTGAACTATTATAGCAACTGTTTCTTTAAGAGTAATTCACAAACATCTTTTTCAGATTTATTTTAAGGTTGATATCACACAATTAGAGAACTGAGTTTGTGTGTATTTTGCTGTAATCTAGTGATTTATGACTTTTTTTCAAACTTAAAACTGATAATATCAGTGCACACTATGTAATGACTCTGGTTCTTCATGCATTGCTTTAGAAAAACAAGACAACACAAAGACAATCGATGGGATTAAAAGTCCTGTTTCAGATAAGGGAGGATGCAGCTGGTTAAAGTGAGCTTTAACACTCTGAAATGCTGCCTGAATCTGGACATTTTGGGTGCTGATGTGTTTAACATGGCCGGCCGCAAGGAGCCAAAGTATGATGGAAAACATTGTTGGAGATGATTGTTAGTGTTGGTGAAATTGCCTCAGTTGGTATTGTCTGTTTCAGGCCACTAGACTGGGAGGCCTGTGGATCAGAATAATACTGTCCAACATTTACTGTCTCATCTATGGCCAAGTGGCTCTAGATGGACACACACACACACACACACACACACACACATACCTTCTCCACCTTGGAATCCCCAGCTTGTGTATCGGCAGCCAATGGCCTGCTAAGACATTACAGCAATACACACACCTGCTCTTGGGAGCAAACCCTGGACTGTCAATATGTTTGGTCCTCCTTCAGATAGGAGACTAATCCAGAGG
This sequence comes from Nibea coibor, assembly GCA_023373845.1. Classification (NCBI taxonomy): domain Eukaryota; kingdom Metazoa; phylum Chordata; class Actinopteri; family Sciaenidae; genus Nibea; species Nibea coibor. Next base: position 9,428,607 of record CM041722.1, on the reverse strand, counting down.
GAATGCTGCAAGCTGTATCACACACATGCACAGACACACACACACACACACAGTCACGCTCACAGTATCACATATATACACACATCTTGTCCATTTTTGCATCTCTTGCCTTCGTACCCTGTGATATGCGCTCACAATCACACACACAAAGCTGGAGAGATTGTCATATTTCCATGCAGAGCCACTTCTTGTTGTCCTCATCATTTCCACTACCCGTTGGTGCGCCTGTCCAGAAGTATGTTGTCAGCGGTGATCCTCATTAGAGTCCCACTGATCCCTGCGTTCTCTCTTTTTCCACTGATTGACCTGTAATTTAATGTATTTATAAATAAAACCGAAGAAAACATATTCAGAATAATTCAAATTCAGATATATTACTGTCACATATAATCATAAAAGAACAATGATGAACAATAAATTATGATAATGTAATAAGCATATTATTCATTTATTATAATATATAAAGCAAATAATACAATATTACAACAATATCAATGATTATAACAACTTTATTGAAATAATTACACAAATAATAAAAACTTTAATTTCCTCATTCAAGAGTAAAATCCTTGCAACCCTAAAATCTGCTGCCATTTTTAGTTAAAAACTGATATGGTTGAATTTTATGATTTCAAAGTATGTTGATTAAAATCTGAATGTACCCGCAGAACCTGTGAATTAACACAAATGCTCTGTTTGTCTCATCGCCCAGTATCCCAATAAGAACGTGGCACTGGTGGCATCGGACATCCTTCACCTGCTGATCAGTCACGTGGATCACCTTCAGAAATTCCCCCCTGACACTCCAAAGAAGATCGTAGAGGTGAGAGATAACTGAGCGTATGCCTGAACAGTGATTGGAATATTTCCAAACGCCAGCTTTATTCATTATTAATTGCTTCAGCGTTATTGTGTCCGCACACCCTGATGGATTTAATCATGTTGTGTGAAGCAAATGTCTTTAAAATGCCCATTGGTGGACTGACTCTACTACTCTGCTCTGGATTTCTTGTTTAATTTTCAAATGTAATGTCATATTTTCTTCATGGTGGCTTTCTTTTTTAGGTCTATTTTTTTCTTAGCAGAAGCAGCAGCACTAATAGTAGAAGTTGTAGTTTCAGTTTAATCAAAGAAAATATTTTTTTGTCTGATTTTTGTTCAGATTTTGATCGCCACCATCACATACTTGCTGCCTGCTACTGAGTCCTCTCCTCATGAACTGGATAAGAGGGTAACATGCACACACAAAAGTTCTCAGTGTCTCACTATGTTACTCATTTGGCTTGGAAAGTAACCTTACACCCGTGTACGCAGCTGGTAGTGTCCCTCCTGTTGTGTCTGTTGGACTGGGTGATGGCTCTGCCTCCAAAGACTCTTCTTCAGCCCGTTCAAACACGAAGCCCCCCAGAGAAGGATCAGCCCACCAAGACTCTGCTCAGCTGTATTTATAAGGTACGCTTGTGTGTTAGTCAAACTGAACATAATGAGGCAGAACTCAGTTTGACATAATATCCCTTTGCCTTTGTCTAGGTGTTGCATGGTTGCGTGTACGGAGCCCAGTCTTTCAACAGTCCCAAGTATTACCCGCTGCAGCTGTCAGACCTGCTGAGCTCAGACTATGACCCATTCCTGCCATTAGAGAACCTCCGAGAACCAGAACCCCTTCACAGCCCGGACTCCGAACGCTCCAGCAAACTACAGCCTGTCACTGAAGGTATTTTATCTAACACCAGGGGCACAGTGCAACACTTTTAGACCCATTATTGGAGACACAAAAAACGCCAGTACTCACCCAGTATCAGATTTAGCTGAGGTGCTGGAGCTAAAACTTTCAAATGAAATGAAAAACAACATAACAAAAAAAACAGAAAACATTTCGGTCACCTTCTTCATGGTACCTCTTCTTACCTTTAAGATCTCTGACAGCCAATTTGCTATTTAAAAAAGTTTGGGTGAAAATATAAACTGATTTACAAGATACAAAAACAAGTCTTGTGAAAATGGATTTTGATTTTTCAAATGGTCAGAAATATATTACAGACATATAATATGCAGACAGAAGTCTGCACCCTGTGCATATCTATATCTGGTCCGAAAATGCACAAAGTCTTGGGCCTAATGACCCAGAGCCGTCCAGCAAACCAGTGCCAATCACTAAAGATGGAAGAAAGTTAGGTGTTTGTGTGTATGTGTATGTGAGAGCACCTGTCTGCATCCGTGTGAGAGTGTGTATTGTCCCCTGCTGTGGTCTACCAGGACACAGATTCTAGTCTAATGACTGGAGCACCTTGGTAGACCATGCCTCTCTTCTCTTCTCTCTTCTCTTCTTTGTATCTTCTTGTTTTCGCCGGTTCACTTCCTTTCTCCTGTCATCCTTTTAACACTCCTCTCTGCTAATATTCTTCTCACTTCTGTTATGTTTTTACACAAGTCTTTTACGTTCATTCGCGTTCTTCCCCCTGTGCTCGTCTTCCTCCTCCTGTGCTCTCCTGAGGATTAGGGAGTCATTGAGAATGTCTGGTCAATACATATCTGTACTCTACACACGGCTCCGTCAATAAGGAGCTGCTGGAAAGCATGTGTGTGGATCACAGTGTGTGTGTAATGATGCTGATTAGCCAGGATCTGCTGGCAGCACAGTGTGTGATGGCATTGGCATTTCTTCTCAGCATGAGGCAAACTATGTACAAGCTTGAATGTGTGTCTGCGCCGCCTCCGAGATTTTTACTGTAATTCCTGAAGTTTTGTTGTAACTTGGAACCTAAATGTCGAATAGACTTTTAATATCTGGAACCCTGAATGTCTACAACTGTGCCCTTGTAGTAAAATACGTCCCCTGTATGTCTGTCCTCTGCAGTTCGCAGCCGCATTCAGCAGGGCCTGGTTTCCATCGCAGCCAGAACAGTTATCACGCACTTGGTCAACCATCTAGGACATTATCCAATGTCTGGAGGGCCTGCTACTCTGTCTAGTCAGGTACTGTTGCTGTGTGTGTCTGGTGATAATAATGGCATAAGTGTGATGTACTGTTTGGTTACTTGTTTGCCCTATAGGGACGTTTTTATGTCCTCTGTTTTCTTTTAGGTGTGTGAAAACCAGGACAACCCATTCTGCGAGAGTGCAGATCTGGGACCAGAGCTTTTCCACTCACCAAACCTACAGTTTCTGGTTCTGAACGGCTCCACCCTGCTCTCAGTGTATCAGGTAAACCTCAACCCGAAAGAAAGTTTCCCCAACAAAAAAAAAAAAAAAACCCAAAGCTGAAGTCCCATTTCATGACTTGTAGACGAGTGACGCCGTCTGAGCTCAAACCTGAAAGGCGAAGATGGCAATGGCAGTTGGAGATAATGTTAGCATATTAACATCCTGCGTACTGTAGCATGTAAGCTAACGCCTCCTTTTATCTTTATCAAGCTGGCACAGACCCGCCTGGGAACCAGATGAATCTGCAGGCTCTTTTTTTTTTTCACTATCTTTCATCAAGTCTAACCCCCCCCCCCCCCCCCCCCCCCCCCCCCCCCCCCCCAAAAAAAAAAACTCAACTCTCATTTTGGATTTTTTTTTTTCACCCGCTCTTTCACAATGAGTCGTGTGCGGAGGCTTGTCTTTAATGACTAACTGAGGCTGTCGAAACCCAAGTGGTACTCACCGACGCTGGCGCTGTAAAGCAGCAGTGAACACACATTCGCCCTGTGTGTGTCTCTCTAGCTGTCGTTCCGAACGCGCATCTGTTTGTCTCACGAATAACGACATCGAACACGTTTATCTTGCAGAAATTGTGTGAATGTGTAATTTCCACCGTCGCGCTCCCACATTTTAGTGTGCATCAAAACAGATGCTGATAGAAGGCATCGTAGTTTTGGAATTTAAAAAGGAAACTTTGTCTTTGTCGGACAAACAAAAGAGATATCTGACAATATACAGATAGGAGTTAGATAGGAAATCCTGAATAACTGTTTTCAACAAAAATGGATTAAGAGGTTACATTTATTTTTCACTTGCATAATTGCACAACTGTCCGAGGCACTCAGAGTTTATGTTCTAATCGTTTTGCTCCTGTTTCTGAACCAAAACCCCGTAAGGCCAGCAATCTCAGCTGCAACTCACAATGGTCTCCTTAATATTTGATGTTTAACCATCGTCCCTTGTCTTCCTCCTGTTTTTCCAGATCCGATCAGAGTCTGGTGTACCGGGAGGCGGAATGACAGCCGGTTTGTCCTCTGCTCCCGCTTGCGTCCGTGTCATCATCCGAGACGTGGCCGGAAAACACTCCTGGGACTCTGCCGTTCTCTACGGGCCGCCACCAGCTTCCCCGAGCAGCCCAACACACACATTTCTGTCGCACACACAATCGCCTCACAGTGCGAGCCTTCATTTACGCACCCCACCAGGAGGTCCGCCGAAAAAGATGGTAGCGAAGAGAGAAGGCAGCGAAGAAGAGGTGCAGGAGGAGAGGGAGGCGGAGGAGGGAGGAAGGGAGATGGAGGGTGAAAGGCAGGGGTTTCAGGCAGAGGAGGAGGAGGAGGAGGAGGAGGAGGAAGGAGAGGAGAGGAAAGTTAGCGAGGAGGAGAAGGGAGATCAAAGAGGAGGCGAGGAAGAGGCCGAGCAGCAGCAGCAGCGGGAGGAGGAGAAGAACGAGCATGGGATGGATGAGGAGGCGGATCAAGGGGAGTCGGGCTTGGAGCAGCTTCTAGCTCCGCCATTGGCTAAACGCGTGTGTCGGGAGGCCGTGCCAGCGTGGGACTCACTGACAGAGGGGGATGATGCACTGGATGAAATGCTACAGTACCTGGGGTACTCGAGTCCTGAGTGTCTACAGAGAGCAGGTACACACACACACACACAGTGCCTTACAGACAGCAGTTTGTTCTGCATCCAGTCAACACAAATATTGTCCTAAAGTTCAAAAGAACACAGAAAAACTTTGTTTACAGCTATCTTTGTCTCCTGATTGGTCCCTTTAGGCATGCCACTCAACATCCCAGCCCCTCCTCCGGCGTGTGTTTCAGAAAAGCAGGAAAACGATGTGATTAACGCCATCCTGAAGCAGAGTGCTGCTGAAAGAGAGTTCGTCCTTCATGTACGTACTGTCCTTACCTGTACGAACACAACGAGTTTCATCGTTTGAATCTTTGTGACAAGTTAATCACAAGCTGTTACAGTCCCACAGTGAGACTTATTTTAAGCAAACATCTTACTGTCCATGAAAATATAGTGGGTATTTGGTCTGTCAACAAATCGAGCTACATCAAGAATTTTGTTTTCAGTGTTTTATCAGCGACATAAAGAAACTTCCCCATAAAGAAAATGGTCTTGTTGTGATATTTTGTCAGCCTCTCTATTTTATTCTGCTCATAATTTAATACAATTTGAGCAAGTCGTGTTAAATTGTGACCAGCATGAAAATGTTTTCACTTAACGTAAGTGACATCTCTAAAAGAGAACCGCCCAGTTCTTTTGTGTGAAACTGTTTTTTGTTTGTTTTTTAATATTTCAGAGAGGCGAGGAGTTGAACATGAGGGCCGTGCAGCAGACTGAGCCAGAGACTCAGACACCGCAGTCAGCCTTCTACTACTGCAGACTACTGATCAATATACTGGGACTCAATTCCTGGGAGAAGAGGTGAGACCAGAGACAGACAGACAGACATGCACAAGAAGTCCACATTAAAGTGGAATTTTTAATTTTATCCTAAACAATACTGACATCGAAATAGTAAAGTAGTAAGTATCTTTGTCTTTGATGCATCCGTGGTGTCTCCAAATGTCACATTTACTGCATTTATTTTAGAGATTTAGTTTGTGGCAAACCGCAGTGTGGAGAAGGATAGTCCACCAAAGCATTTGTTCTTTATCTTCAGAGGAGAATAAAAGGATTTTTTTTTTTAGCATAAGAAAAATCTTAAACCAAAAACAGTAATAACAATACTAAAGCTCTTTTGCCCAAGGAGTAATAAAAGAGTTTCCTGTTTTTCAGGTCGCTGTACGTGTGTGGGAAGTCTTTGATGAATGTTTGTCTCCCCAAATGAGACAAAAAAAGTATTTTGCGGTAATTAGACACCGCATTCGCTCATTCAGATCATACCGCGTATCATCTTCTCAGTCACTCTGGGCGAAAAAACACAATGCCAAGGTATCACTTTAAATGCGTCTGGCTAGCTAATGGACACTCATCGCTCTTTATACTTTATCCAGGGAATTACAGTGTCTGCATTCAGCCCGCACAATAGACTTCTTAACACACTGCGTGTTTGCTTGTGTGTGTGTGTGTGTGTGTCTGTAGGAGAGTGTGATAATGAGTATAGTGCTGTATTGATCAAACTCAGCCCATTTGGAGTTAGAATAAAAGGTAGTTGAAGAAAAGAATGATGGTGGCAGAAGTGGCGAATCAGACAAAAAGAGGATGAATGAAGCATGTGTGGATAAAATGTGAGAATAAAAAAACAAAATGTAGCCCAAATCTGAAAATAAGAATTTTTCTGGTGGGGGAGGGTAAGAGATATAGATAGACAGATGAGAAAGAAAGAGGAGAAAACAGACACTAAGATACTGACACTCACCAACGTGTGCGCGTGTGTGTGTGTGTCCTTTTATTCTTTTCCCTATAATCCAGGGTGTAAATGGAGTCTTTGAGAGCAGAGAATGAGGCCATTACCAAGTATCAGTTTAATAAAGAGCAAATTGCTGTCTCTCTCTCTCTCTCTTTATCTCCCGCTCTTTCACTCTCTCTGAAAAGAATGACATGTCATTATCAGTCCACTCCAAAAGCCTCACTGCTCGTGTCTTGGTTTTATACGCGCGTCGTGGAGGTTAGCGGCTGGTCACCGGGATATTTCGTACCACCCGATGACGTGTTAGTTTGTATAAAAGGTTTTTGTTTTGCCCTTTTTCTGTCCGTAGCCTGAAAGCGGTGATGACACTAGCCGTGGTGAGAGATATTGTTGCCTTTGCTCATTTATGCTCACGCTAATAATGATATGCTGTAATCTATATTCTTCGGGCCAGAGTTGAGGCACCGGTGTATAAAGAGAAGTACTTTTCAGATGGTTGAGCAGAAAAATCATTTCCATAATGTGAGCTTATTTAGTGACAACGTTCATACGTGTTCTTCGTACAGTGCCAGTTGTTGTTAAATGTAGAAACAGCAGCTGACAAGTGGCAGACTTATTTTTTGTAAATATCAGAGCATGTAGTTGGTTTACTGTCATGAGTTCACCTGTAGTCAGAACTACTTTTAAATAAATGTCCACAAAGTGTCTTAATCATCACCTCTTTCTCTGTGGCTATGAATAAAAACTTGTTTGGATTCTTTTTTTTTTTTTTTAATCTTTTTTGGTCTTTTTCACCAGAAGTCCCGCCAGCTCCACTTCGTGTCTCATTAGTTGTCACAGGATTGGTCGTTTTCTGCTCAGAAACAGTGACAAAAACAAGCAAATAGCCAATTAAGAGACCCCGATGCTAGCCGGACAATGTTAGAGAGGCAGGGTTTAACTATAACTCTGATAATGAGCTCTAACTTGTGTTTGTTTGTGTGTGTTACAGGAGCAACTTTCATTTGTTGAGGAAGAATGAGAAGTTACTGAGAGAGCTGAAGAACCTGGACTCACGGCAGTGGTGAGTATTTCTTTTGTCCTCACAAGCTGAGACATTAAAGGTACATTAAATATGGATTACTCAGTCTTGCTAGGATGTTAGTTTATACTATTTCATCCCTTGGCACTTCGCCCATACCTGATCACAATCTGATTTTGTGCATGGTGTCCTGATTCAAAACCTCTCAAACAAACAGGTTGTGAGGGAAGTAATAAACTTTTAGAAATTGCTCAAATAAATTTTTACCTCCTTATCTTAATCTGTCTCAGTCATTGTTGTTTTGGTAATATTGATTTCTTTCATTCTCTTCTAGCCGTGAGACTCATAAAATAGCAGTATTTTATGTGGCTGAGGGCCAAGAGGACAAACACTCCATACTCACCAACACCGCAGGCAGCCAAGCGTATGAAGACTTTGTCTCTGGACTGGGCTGGGAGGTAAGAACACATTTATTCAAATGATCCTAAATGCTCTGACATTGTTTGTCGTCTTCATACACTCCAACTGCACACTTATCTTTCCCATAAAATTTCCCGAATCACATTTAGGACTGCAACTAATGATTTAATCGTTTTGGTGTCACGGATGGTTGTTGCTTATTTCACGTTTAAATATGCAAATGAGCCATTATCCAGAACAGATATCTGAACATTTGATAATGTCATGTTCAAAAGTGTTATTTCATATTAGAGGCAAAGATTTTTACAGTATATAAATCATAAAAAAAGTAAACAAAGTGTCTCAGTGTTCTATGAATGATACATGAACAAACCCCTGCATAAAAATAGAACTTCAGAATATAGAAAAGGAATAAAACTTTGGAATGTTTGTCTGCAAGTGCGACTGAAAAAACTCATTTTGAGAAAGTAAAGTCTGTGTGAAGTAATAACAGACATGTGTTCTGTGTTTGTCAGTGTCATTAACCACCCAGTCAAATTTGAGTGATTAAAAAAAAAAAAAACAAGTTTATGAAATTGGGTGTCAAAATTGGGTACAGATGAGCAGTAGCTCTGACATGCTGGGGGGCGTGTCTGCTGTATGGGAGCGCCTCCCTCAACACAACTCACATGCTGTAACCACAGCAACCTCAACATGGACACTACAGCTAGCAGCATCATTGGAGTCATCCAGCCCGACGTCAACCGCCAGAGGGAGATTCTGATCCAACATGCTAACTCTTTTTGCTCTCTTTCACGTGTTTTCATGTTGGATAATGCAACTATTATCCAACATGTTTTAAAAGAAACCACTACACATGAACACTTTCACCCAAATAGATATTACCACGCAACTTCCCCAATTAGTTATTTACGTCAAGATAATTATTTTATTTGTTCTGGTAAAATCTGCAGACAGAAATTGACAAAATGTGGTAAAACACCTAACTGTATTTTGGCCTTTTTTTTTTCTTTTTTTGTCATTTTGATATTTTTATGGAAGCAAAATGTTTGGAAAGTACATTTCGTCTGTAGTGTCTCACCTTTTTGTCAGCTTTGATCTTAATTTGCCGATTAAAGAGTTCAGAGGAGACTGAAGCTCGTCAGATTTGATTATTATTTTTATTTTAGGCTGCAGTAGAAGGCTTTAAAAAATAGTTAATATATCTAATGTGCTCTATGTAATAATGTGTGTGTGTTTGTGTGTGTTCCTTAGGTCGACCTCACTACTCACTGTGGCTTCATGGGAGGTCTCCAGAGGAATCGCAGCACAGGCCAGACCACGCCTTACTATGCCACCTCCACCACTGAGGTCATCTACCACGTTTCCACCCGCATGCCACACGACCAGGACCACAACCTCACCAAGAAGGTAACACACACACACACACACACACACACACACACACACACACACATACACACATCAGTGTCAACTTCTGTTTTTCAGGAGGAAAGAAGTTTCTATAGCTTTTTTTTTCTCCACTGTCCAGTTAAAGGTCACCTTTCTGCCTGCTTGATGCAGTCTGTCTGTTATTCATTGTATTTCAGCACAGATGCACTCGACTGGAGCTTGAGAGAGACGATTAGTGATTAATGATAACAAGCATACGTATTGTTGTTGCTCTAATTTGACTATTTTTGTTTAATGAGGGCGATGTGCAGTGAATGGAGAAGAAAGTCCAGTGTACACCTCTTTATCCTTTTGATTCTTCTTCTTTCCCTCCATCTGAATCTCTTTCAGGTCACTGTGCACACACACGCGCACACACACACACGCACACTAATCTCTTGGTGTCAATGTTTCCAAAGCACACAGTGTCTCCGGTGATCCTTAGTAGCAATCATGTCTGTGTTTGTGCGTGCTGTGGGCTCGTATTGGTGTCTAGGCAGGCAGGTTTATTGTTTATTGGGTGCGTGCACCCCCACACACACACACCTGTCAACCCTCAGGCACTGGGTGCTCTGCACATGGCCATAATGTCCCTTTAATCAGATCATACTTCCTGCTTCTCCGCCTATCACGTCGCTGCAGGCTCCTGATTGGATTATCAGCGCCTGGTCCGACACCATCCGTCTCCCTGATCAGCTGATGGCCCCATCAAGCACGCATACTCACATACACACGCACACACACACACACACACACACAAGCTATAAACCTGTTTAACTTGGCCGAACACACATCCACTGAGGGCTTTATTCACATCAGTCTGCACAAATAACCACACACCTATAAATTTGTGTTAATGTTGGAGAGAAACACACATAAGCGTACACACACACACACACACACATAGAGCTTTATAAACACATACACTCACAGTTTGACAAATGTGTCCACAAGGAGGTTAAACTGACAGACATACACATGTCCATACTGGCAGGCATTTATCATCTGTCCCCCTGCCCCACACACACACACACAGCGCAGTATGATTTCTAGTCTTTTGCAGGGCATTTGTCCAGTTCTCACTCTTTACTGTGTGTTCTGCTTCCTCTCATACCACATCTGCTTGAAGCACGATTAAACGGATTAAAGCTGCATTACACCAACTGACAATGACGACGGCGACGATGACGTCAGTCTGAACTTCCTCACCGAAATGTTTTTAAAATAGTGATGCGGCTCAGAGGAGCACATCAGACAGTGAGACTCCACTTTGCCATTGCCCAAAAATACAGCTCAAAGGTCACAATTCCAACCCTCCAAATGTGATAATGGCCGAGCTGTGAGTTGTGTCTCTTACTGACACTTTGAATTGTAAGCGCCGTCAGAGGGAAGTGCCTCTAAAAGATTTATTTTCATTAGAACTTGATAAATACATCTCTATTCCTCGCGTGTTTTCCCAAACTCTGCTTAATATATCAACTTAATGTATCACTCGTCAAGAAAATATCAGGCTAATTAACACTGTAACTCAAATTTTAAATTCAAGTAGTGTCATTATGGCAAGTCGGTGAAGTCACTTCCAAACATGATGAATAAGGTAACTTGCGCCCAGGAGTCCCACAGGACTCTGTATTCATTAATTCAACCTCAGGCTTATATGGGTGTGTGTGTGTGTGTTTGCAAACAAAATTACGTTTCATTAAACTGTGCATCCTGATACACCATCTAATGAAATGTGCGCGTCTTTGCACTTTTTTAAAGATCTTAACAGAGGACAAAAAAACACAACAAACTCATTAAACACACATTTAAAAGGAAACATCTGTAATGTGTTTGGCTCACGGCCGAGGCCAAGAATGGCAGATATCTGAAGGAGTGTGACTCACCAGACAAGTAGAGACACGTGTGTGTGTGTGTGTGTGTGTGTGTGTGTGTGTGTGTGTGTGTGTGTGTGTGTGTGTGTGTGTGTGTGTGTGTGTGTGTTTTGGCAGACATCAAGGTTAATGACAGAGCTGTCACTAGCCCCCACTGTAGCCCACCAGGTGAAAGTGAACCACACACACACACACAGAATCACACATAAGACTCGATCTCATCTGTCTTTCCAGCCCATACTCCATCTTTCCGAGCTTCACTCTGTCTTCGTGTCCCCTCTCCATCTTCACACACTCACTTCATCACCCCCAGGGCCACCTACAGCACGTACCAAAAGCCTTGGGTTTATGATGGATACAGTCCATCAACCCTGCTTGTGTTTGGCTGGCATTGACTTAGTTTGAGTTGTTTATACTGCAAGAAAAAAAAAGTGAGATGTTTATTCCGTTTTGATTCTAGCATTCATTTTTCTTTTCTGTTCCTTCCTCTTCACGTTGTCTCCCCCCGCTCTGTCCCTCCACCTCCAGCTTAGACACCTGGGTAATGACGAGGTCCACATTGTTTGGTCAGAGCATTCCAGAGACTACCGTCGAGGGATCATCCCCACTGAGTTTGGAGACGTGCTAATCGTCATCTACCCCATGAAGAACCACATGTACTCCATCCACATACTCAAAAAACCTGAGGTAAAAATTGCCAGTTGTCAATAATTTGTGTTTCCTCCGAATCCTTTAAACTCCTCATTAAAACCCAGGATGATAATTCATTCCCATGCTGCGCTAATCAGTCATAATTATACATGTGAGTCATTGACCAATCAGTGTAATTTGGCCGCGGCTCTATGGATGGCACGATGGGAACTGTTGGAAGTTTTTTTTGTGAACTTACAAACATTCATGGTCCCCAGAGGATGAATCATACTCGCCTGTCCTCTAGGGCCAACGTGAGGTTGACGCCTTTCAGGTTTTCAGTGAAATATCCCCCTCATTCGTCCTCAGCTGTACATAATGAGCAAATGTTAACATTCTAATGCACAAAACTAAGATGATGAACATGGTAAACATTATACATCAGCATGTTAGCATTGCGTTAGCTCAACTTTAGCTGCTTGGGCACCAGATTTGGTAATTCCTCCATGGTTTATGTGATTCAGTATGTGAGACAGTATGTGTAATAAACAGTAGAACAAATGTAGAGAAATCAGCCAGTAATTTACAAACGCATACTGGATGGAATCACCTCATAGGCCAACCTTTATATTGTATACATATGGAGAAAGGTTGTAATAAAATTGTGAACATGCACAGTGCTTTGGCACTTTCCTACCAGACTATACAGATATGCATCCAGATTGACTAACAATCCTAGAGAGTCTTGCCCCGAGTCTTGCTGCTCTGGTTAATGTATCAGTATAAAACACACAGACATTAATACCACAGCACTGATAGCATAATTCTATTTCAAACAAAACCTAACGCAATAAAATGCTGCTTTTTCTGTATGACATAGATACCACAGCACTAATAACATAACCTTATTCTGTGTCATTCATTCTACAAGCCAAAATATTGAATTATCATGAATCCAAAAACAAGTTAGATAAGATATTCTCTGTGTTGTCGTCCTGAAAGCACTGTATTCAGTCATAGAGTGCATGGCTCGGAGACCTGGTCTACAAATAAATTCAATTAAAAGCCTGACATTATTTTCTTTGGTGGATTCCACAAGCAATGTATGGAATTAAATCAGAAAGTACGTTTAAAAAAAACAAAACAAACAGTCATGACACTCATTGCTTGCCAAGCAAAAACCCAGTGTCTCCCAGAGATTGTTCTGATAAAAGTATAGGGAATTCTATGTCTTTGAGAGGCTCTTTGTTAACTATGAAATTAAAATTAAAATTGATTTCTTTACTTTGCGTTTTGATTATTTTGATTATAGATTAATGTCTCAATCACTTCCTCTATTAATTAATTACTATAAACTGTTGAAAATGTTGATCACAGTTTCCCAAAGCCCAAAGTCATGTCCTCAAATGTCTTGTTCTGTCCACAGCCCAAAGATGTCCTATCAAAAAAAAATCTTCATATTAATGAAACATTTTTTTGATAGATTTACTTTATTTGATAGTAGCAGTTGAACAGTGACCGAAAGGTGGTGAGAGAAAGAGGGGGAATGACATGCAAAGGGCCACAGGTCGGACTCAACGCTGGGCCGTTGCAGCAAGGGCTGACCCTTTTGTGTATGGGGCGCACGCTCAATAGTTGGTGCTCTACTTCAATGCCCTTTTCGTCGCTTGTCTTTGCGTCTTCAGGTGCCATTCTTTGGTCCGCTGTTTGACGGTGCCATAGTGGACATGAAGATTTTGCCCACCATGGTCAGAGCCACAGCTATCAACGCCAGTCGAGCTCTCAAATCCCTGATCCCCCTGTACCAGAACTTGTATCCTTTTGAAAACCTCAGCATGTTAAAACAGGATCAAAACCTAAAGGTAGGTCACAGAAGTGTTTTTGCATGTTTTAGTTTTTAGTTTCTTAAAGGCTCTCTGTAGCTACTTGCACCGTGTCGACTCTTGAAATCCCTTGCACATGTATGTGCGAGCGAGAATGCCGGTTATCACTCAGTTCAAGTGTTAAAAATGCCAAATCGATGTCCAGCGTTGTTTGGCTTTCAGAATATAAGTGCTGGTTTGATAGAGCTGTACTTAGTTGCCTCTGAAGTGCCATATATCAAGTGTGCAAGTTTGCCATGCCCGAGAGTTGCGGTACACAGTCCGTGTGTGTGCTTGTGTGTGTGTGTCTGCATGCATCCGTGTGTGCAGGAGAGAAAGAGAAGCAGACAGACAGGTGTGTATACAGTCTGTCTGTTTGATCCGATGCGATGGTAGTTTGGTGGGAAGAAGCCCAGCAGTCAATACTTATCGATGACTCTCCTCTTGAACGCTGTTTCTAAACGAGGTGGCTTTGCTCTCTGGTCTCACACACAGACATGCACACTCAAATACAGACATGTGTCCACGCTCATACACACTCTCGGTTCTAACAAACACGGGCAGACGATGACAGTCACATGCCCACGAGCCCCTCAGAGGAAGAACAGTGTACACACACTCACCCACCATTGTGAGGTGACAGTGTCCCCTGTTGAGACGAGATGAGCTACTGATTCATCATTGGAATTTCTTCTAAGCAGCACTTAAAGCAATTTGATCCTCTAATGATACTGTCTTCCTGCCCGTCTGTCTGCTTTTCTTCTTTCCCTCCATCTCTGCCCCTTGTCGCCAAATAAGTTCCATTTATTTGTATCGCGATTAAACAAGGTTTACGATTATAACTGCGATTGTTGAGTGTATGAATCCTGGGTAAAATTCCAGAAGCAATGCGTTGGCAAAGAACATCTTGAGCATGTGAAGATCAAGTTATTAGTAAGGATGGGTATTCATTTGATTTTATTAATACCAATGCAATCAGTGATTCTGTCTATCGATCCAGTTCTTTATCGATGCACTTCTTCTTTTCTTAATATTTCCTTTCTATCCTTTTTCATTGAAAAGGTAGGACATCAACAAATGAGCATTACTGGCCTACGCACATTACACAATAATATGTTCCACTGGAAAATAAGAAAGTCGTTGAGGGTCCCCTCTGAGATGTATTCAAGGAAGGGTTGTTTAAACCTGCTTCCCTTTCCTGACAACTCGTCAGATCTTTTTCACGTATAAACTCCAGAAATCTGAGTCAGATTTCAAAACAAGGGGGGAGCTCTTTGTTCCAGTCCTGAAGAGCTGCTTCCTTTGCTCTCTGTCTTCCTTATTAGATGGATGAAGCCCTCCAGTGACACAGACCTACATTCTAGCCGTTGAACGACCGTTCCTTTGTGATTGTTTGCGTTTTAATACAGAGCGGTGATGAGGATGGGTGGCCTCAAAAAAAACTAGGGACTATTCAGGTTTTCAGCATCAACACAACCATTTAATTATCCGAGGGTGTGGAAAACTGTAGAAAAAAATGGTACGTCAATAACCTGTGTGTGTGCAAAAGTTCCAAAGAAAAACTTCGCCCAGCCGTCAGCAACGGACACGCTGCTGCTCGGCTGCGATGCAGTGGCACTCGTCAGTGCGTAGTGGCAGCTGCAACAGGTCAGACATGCAATGACAAAGACAGGTGTGGATAAACAGGTAAAAACACGCTCGCTGTTCAACCATACCCATAATTCAAACCATAATAAATACCTTGTTTGCATTCTCCCATCGCTCCTTCACTGTGCTCTCTCTCTCTTTACACTCCCCTTGCCTCTTGTCCTTCT
This sequence comes from Nibea coibor, assembly GCA_023373845.1. Lineage (NCBI taxonomy): Eukaryota > Metazoa > Chordata > Actinopteri > Sciaenidae > Nibea > Nibea coibor. The sequence goes on along the minus strand of CM041722.1, from coordinate 9,413,005 downwards.
TCATCCGCAGGTTATCGCTCTCCCCTCCTGTCCAACTTTCTCCCCTATAATTTTCCCTTACCTCTTGTCTTTCTCCCCCCCACTTTTCAGAGAGATAATATGATTGTGAGAGGTGAGGCTAGCCAAGAAGGTGGATGTAGCATGGGGGAGGTGGAGTTTGAAAAAGCCATTTTTCTCTGCCCCGTCCACCCAGCGAGACAGAGACTTCGAGATTGTTAGGCCCAGTGTGGGGCTGTAGCTCATATCTAACACCCCCCCTCGACCTCATTGTGTTGGTGTGTGTCTGCACATGTGTGCGCACCTTCCTCGCAGTATCAGTCTGTGTGCGTGTTGTGTGTGAATGTGCAGACATGGAGACATCTTTACAATTATGTTTTTTTTTCCTACATTTTTGTGAGACTGTGTGTATTTCCTCACACCTACTGTGTGTATTTGTGTGTGTGTGTGTGTGTGTGTGTTGTTGTACACTTGCCGGATGACACACGTGTCACACATGCTTGTTTCGAGGTGTTTGTGTGTGTCTGCGAGTGTCCTGGTGTGTATTGATTGGTGGTAGCAGCAGGTCGATGTCTCTGACAGGCTGAATTACAGTAATCAGTCATTATTGACTCCCCATCTCTCTACTACACACACCTCTCTCCTCTCCTCTTCTGTCTCTCGGCTTCTCTCACTCTTCCTTTCTTTCCCTTTCTCCCTCCTCTATCCCTCCAGTTCGGCATCTCTGTCTTTGTCTTGTTGCGCCTTAATTTTTATTTTATCTCCCTCTCGAACTCTGTCTCTGTACTTTCTCTCTTGTGTATTAACTGCCTCATCTCAGTGTATCTCTGTTTCTCCTCATCTCTTTGTCATGTCTGTTTTTCTTCTTTTTCAGATTTCTTTACTTTTCAGACTTCATTCAGTTTTTTATATATATATATAACTTATTCATTGTCCTCTGAAAATAGTTTCAACTTTTAAGAGTTAATGAATGATAAGAGATTAAACAATCTCTTCTGTTTGTGTGTGTGTGTGTGTGTGTGTGTGTATGTGTGTATGAAATAAGGGTTCTTTATGTTTATTTATTTATATATAAATAAATAAATAAATATAATGAATTGGGGGCGGCAGTAGCTCAGTCTGTTGGGACTTGGCTTGGAAGTTGCAGGGTGGCCTGTTCAAGTCGACTGTGGAGGGTGGACTGGTGGCTGGAGAGGTGCCAGGTCACCCCTCCACTTTGCCAAGGTGCCCTTGGCCAAACCTCTAACTGTCTATGAGCCCTTTATGTGTGTGTATGTGTGTGTTCCCCCCTCATGGGATCAAAGTATCTTTTCTTGTAACCTTATCCATTCCATGCAGATGTCAGCATCCTTTTAGAGTCCAGTGGACTTTAAAGCTAGAGTAAAAATACTGGTATTATATGAAATTAAAAGACGTAACAGACCTTTGGTACCAACTGTGTCATGCTAGCTTTTTTTGGAATGGGGTTAAATTATTATTTTTTTTTGTGGTGGAGGAGGTAACCAGGTAATTACATGCTAGTTGTATAACCCATAATGCATACATAATAAACACACAATAACACTGTTTTTAAAGTGAAAACCTTACTCAGCACTAAAGTTAGTACTAAAGAACTGCACTAAAGACTCCCACGTTATCTCATCCAGTCTAACATTTTGGTTTGACCCACCCACTGACTGTATAGCTCTTAATTCCCTTCTGCCCTGAACCCTCTCCTTGTCCTACATTTTCCCTCAAAGTCTTTTTGTTCTGATAGTTTTTTTTAAACAGTCTTAGCAATTTTCATGTGGCTAAAAAGATTTACATCAAACCTGTGTAACAAATGGTGTTATGAGACATAACCTGAACCTGGGAATGGACGTCACAATGTACTAAGCCCTTAAACGCTCTAAAATATATATTTGAATAATTGCCTAAACCAAACACAATGTTTATTACAAATTTATTTCCAGCAAAACTTAACACACAGTGCTGAGTTAGAACGCAAATGAATCTCCAGGTTCCCAGCTTTCAGATGATGTACACAACTTCAGTGAGCATATACTGCTGACCTGCTATCTCCCCTAAAGACTCTGCCCACCCTTAAAAAAATGTTTTATTGAAGGAATTCATGTTTTCAGTTAAGACATGAAGTAACAGCAACAGAGGTGGAGCCATAGGGATGGATATAATGCATAGCTTTTACTTTTCTGTTGTCAGATAAGACCAGACATTCCTGGAGATTGGCATACATGCCGCACACGAGGGTCGGAGGCCCATGTGTGCCCCTGAAGTGCTTCATCAAGCTGTGTGTCGTCTGTGTTTCAGTGCTGCATTGTAACATCAAGTATCCTCACAGAGGGGCCGACACAGAAGCAAATGGGGAAGAGGGATGGAAAGAAGGCTGGCAGGGCTAAGTGTGTCAGTGGTTAACTGGCATTTTTCTCTTCTTTCTTTCTCTGTCTGTCTTCCTCTCTCTCCCCTCCCTCTCTCCCTCCCTTTCTCCTGTCTCTCTCTCTCTCTCTCTGTCTCTGTCTCCTGGCCCTCAGGGCGGTCCATCTGCCTTCTCTCTCTCTGATCTTTCATTCACCATGACTAGAGCCATCCAATAGCACACACACACACACATACATACACAGAGTGCCAGGCTGCCGGGGCAGCTGTGTGTAAGCACAGCTCTATCTTGCATATCAGCTCATTGCAGCAAGAAAAGCAATCCAGACTTTCCAACCCACACACACACACACACACACACACACACACACACACACACACACACACACACACACACACAGTCCCTCTCCTTATAGCCCTCACTACATTCGCATTGAATGAAATGAAAAGCACACACACCTCTGCCCTCTCATGACTCATACACACAGCAGCAAACCGTTAGTCAATGTAGAGAAAAATGGTTTCCTCCTGTAGCCCACAACAGTGTAATCAATCCCTCTGACCTCACAGATTAGACCAGATGAAAGTACTCTGCTGAGTGATATATTGAGGTCGACAGCTTCTGAACCTTGCTGCGTGCGGATCTTATCAGGAAAATGGTAAACTCCAACTTTGTACCTCAAAATGTGCAATGGAGGGACAATTGAAGGGCTTATAAAGGGGAATTATACAGCAAGAGTTGGCCCCGATTTATCCAGTAAGACAGAAAAAAAACAGGGACTAGGTAACATTGATTTGTATGAACGCATGTTTATTAATTGTCAGCTGAAAATAGTCCCTGAAAATTGTGAGTAAGTTTGTCAGATTTGTTTTTGAAAGTCCACACAAAGGAAACCAGGAAGTACTCAGAGACAAATTAACACATTTCTGGGTTAGGGCTTTTCATAGGGTTTGTTATTAAGAAGAAAAGTATTAATAACAGCAGCCTTATCCTTCAAACAGCCATTTGTATGGAAATATGGAATTTCAAAGCACAGCTGATAACCTAATAGGCTAATAATAGGAAGTTAATGACTTCATTAAATAATTATTTTCGAAATTGCGCCATGATAATTAAAATCCAACTAAAAATATCTAACTTGTCACTTAAAAACTCAACTCAAAGAGTTAGGTACCCGTTTCTATCAGCTGAGGAGCAATAATAAATAAAAAATCACTGATGGCTGAAATCGGACGTTAATGCTTGACGTGAACTTAAATCAACTTTAAGAGTCTGTGATGTGAAATTTGGGCTCAGTTCTTTAAGCGGAGCCACTGTGGACAGGTCGACCACTTTGGCCAAGCTGTACCTCCTATTGATGCTCTACCATCTGATATCAGTGTGTGTGTGAAATTCATATGTGATAGGTGTGTGTGTGTGTGTGTGTGTGTGTGTGTGTAAGAGCAAACTGTGGCCGTCCTCCATCTGCTCCTGGGTGATTGTGGTTCTGGGGAACAATGTTGGAGAGACACTAAGCTGCAACACACACACACACACAAGTTCCAGCAAGTGTGTGTGTTTGTGTGCATGAATTTTCAAATGTATATATCATCGATCCATTCGCATGTGTGTATTTCATGGTGTTTATGTTGCATGTGTATATGTTTCAGGATTAGAGCGTGTCTGTGTCTGTGTGTGTGTGTGGGGGACATCCCCTCTAGTAGTTGATTGGCAGAGATATCTGCACTGAGGCTGGGGTCAGCATATGGCTCAGTGTGATAGCGATGCTGTGTGTGTGTGTGTGTGTGTGTGTCACTGCCTTTCCCTCTCTTTCACACTCTGTTCCCAGTGAAATGATGGCAGCTCTGGGCATGTAGCGCTATTATCCCCCATATCCACACACACACACACACACACACACACACACACACACACACACACCAAGAGCAGCCAAACGCCTAGCGGCCTGCCTGTCTTCTCTTTGCCAGCTCCCACAATAGAGCCTATTGTCCCAGTGAGGCTACAATCTGCTGTGTGTGACAAGGAGTGTGTGTTCCTCACCACGGTAGAAAGGTGAGGGCAGAACCTTACAAATTGAAGACATTGTGTTATTGCTGATGCTGAAATGGGGTCATGTTATCCTTAACCTCCCCTGAGCTCCGCTGTACCCATCAGCCGCTGGAGGAGCCGGAGCCACAGTGCTATATGTAATGCAATTAGCAAATCAGTGAGATATTACTTACAAATCTCCTCAAAATGTCCAGAAATTAAAATAGTTAAGAAAGAAAAACATAAGATGACTACTGAGGGAATTGTCAACATGCTGCATCTTGGAGTGAGAAATAAAGCTTCTGAATCTTGTAAAATATGGATGAATATAAATATATTTCATCCATCTGTTCCTCATTGAAAACAGTGTTGTATGAGTAGTTAAACTGGCAAAAAGCACCACACGCTGAGTGGTATTTGATGCTTTAGGATACAATTAGAATTAGGTTAAGGGTCTGTGTATTTGGGGGGTTAAGGGTAAGGAAATGAATACAAGCCTGTGTGTGAATGCATGCTGAGGGGGGGAGGTGATTGTGGTTAATTGTTTCCCATCGGGCAGATAGAGGAAATGAAAAGAAAAGGGTGAGGAGGAGGGGTCACGGCTAATCTCTTCCACTTCTCCTTGGGGAAGTGTGTGTGTGTGTGTGTGTGTGTGTGTGTGAGAGAGAGAGAGCTCCTTTCAGGATCTCAGTCTGTTTCACAAGCACATTTTAACACTATGATCTTTGACACTTTGGTGTGCGATCAGATGATACAGATGTGTGGTTTCAAGTAGATCAGTATGATAGTTTTGAAAGATGTCATGGGAAAATCAGGGAACTTATTTATTTTTGCTCGAGTTCCGCTCAACATTCACCTCCGCGGCTGACTTGATATAAGTAAATTTGCCCTTTTGCGTTTTCCGTAAACCAGAAACATAACATTTACAGGTTATTGATTGGTTATTGGCATGTTTTTATGTTCACATACCCCAGAGAAAATCTTCAGACAACAGCTTCTGTCAGGGTGTCTCAAAGCACTGATGTTTCAGCAAACTAAAGATTTGCAACCCCAATTCCAATGAAGTTGGGACGTTGTGTAAAATGTTAATAAAATACAGAATGCAATGATTTGCAAATCTCACAAACCCATATTTTATTCCCAATAGAACACAAACAACATATCATGTGTTGAAACATTTTATCATTTCAAAGAAAATATTAGCTTATTTTGAAATTGGCGACAGCAACACATCTCAAAAAGGTTGGGACAGAGCGATGTTCACCATTGTGTAGCATCCCCTCTTCTTTTAACAACTGTCTGTACATGTCTGCAAAGTGAGAAGATCACTTCCTGGAGTTTTGGGAGGAGAATGTTGTCCCTTTCTTGTCTGATGCAGAACTGCTCAACAGTCCTGGGCCTTCGTTGAAGGATTTTTTTGTTTTGTGAAAGGCCTCACCTGAAAGCCACATTGTCTGGATGCGAGCACATGTTGCTCTAAAACCTCTTTGTAGTTTGTAGACGACATAGGCACTCATACAACCCCTCACCATCAGAGATGAAGAGTTTTGAACTGTCCACTGATAACAAGCTTTATTTCATGTTTACATATGACTTGTCTCACTTTTAACACGTGATATGTTGTTTATGTTCTATTGGGAATAAAATATGGGTTTGCAATGATTTGCAATCATTGTAATTGTATTCCGTTTTTATTTGTTTTATACAACGTCCCAACTTCATTGGAATTGGTGATGTATTTTAGGCTATCCCTGCACCCCCCACACACACACAGATGTGTAGACACTGGAACAGTCTGATACTTAAATTATCGAAAAGAGGAAAATTGCTGCTCAGCGATGAGTATTAATTTAGATATTACTTATGTTCTTCTTCATGTTTGTTGTGGGGTTTTTTGGGGGGGGGGGTCTCATTTCCGAAAAAAAATGATTCATGTAATGACAGAGTGTGTTTTTGTGTGCCTGAGCGCACGTACGCACCTTGCCACAGAGAGCTGTGCAGACACATGAGTTGTAGCCATCAGTGGCTCGATCACATCTTGTTGGAGCAGACCCCCCTCTGACTGGTAAACAAGCTAATCTGTAGTGTGTGTGGCGAGGGGGGGGCTGGTTGTAAATGCGTGAATGCACTTTGTGCCGACGTGTGTAAATGTAAGTATATTTATGTGACAAGGTGTTTAAAATTCAGGATGGCTTGTCGCAGATGACCAAGACCACGACACGGCGCAGCACAGCAAACTGTGTCATCAGCTCTAATAGCCGTCTTCAATTTGGCTCTAAAAAGACGGTGAATGGTCTTCACAGGCTGGGAGGAAGGGTGTTAGTCAATAATTGATGTTTGAAATCTGATTAGAAAACATATTAACCAACGGCTAATAAGATTCAAATGTGACAGTCTATCCCAGCGGGTGTGAATCTTCACTGGCCTCATCATTTGATCGAATTACAATTCACCTGTTGACGATATATCTAAATGTATTGATCCTCAGTTTTCTATATTACTACACGCGGTTGCTTTTCATCAATTAATACAAACAGTCACATCGCTTTCCAAAATCAGACCACAGCAGTTGCAAGCTGCATCTTTTCAACACCTGCATCACTGCTCGCTGTATTCTTTATGGTTGCAGACGTTAGCTCAGGGTGAAAGCAGCTCATTTGAGTGGGGGTAGTGCCTGACGTCACACTGCAGCCACCAACCAGACCCTCATATCGGGCAAACCTCCACAGTCAGCCTGAAATGACTGACGCTGAGGCTATCCAGGTGGATTCATGGACGTGAACTCTGTTACTAAGCTCCACTAAGCTGGCCATTTTTACACTGCACAAAGTTTAATTTAATGTTTGTTGGTTTGTACAAGAGAGAGAGGGAGAATGCGAGGATTGGTCTAGAGACATAGACAGTGAATGAGAGTGAGCGAGCGGCAGCATCAGTAAATCAGTGAATAATAATAAAAAGTTGTTTCCTGACTTTCACAGAGGTTACGTTCTGCACAAATAAGACACCCCCAGCAGCGCCCCTCACCCCCAACGTGGCTTCAGACACAGTGTGTGACTTTCCAATTGTGCTTCGCAATAACTTCCTAAAATTCTAAATGTACCCAGACATCTGCTTTCAGAATTCTGGGTGCATGTTTTTGTGCGACATAATAATGAATCATCGACATCACAACTTTCCCAGCCAAGGTCAGGAAATCAGCAATCGGCGTTCGTTGGCAGTAATTTTGTGGAGGCTTGTCACTTGTCTTGTCACTGCGTCAGTGCAGAATCTTCCACATGCACGTTGCAATGCGTCCTATAATTGAGACTTAATTACTTGTATAAATTGTAATGTAGTGCCGCTGCAACTAAAGATTATTTTAATTATAGATTAATCTACTGAATATTGGTTTATCACTTTGTCTGAAAGCATCACGATCAAGAAGCTGGAACTATGAAATGTTTGGCAGTTGTGTTGTGGACTACACAGTTTTAACATATATATTCTATTAAGTGATCCTAAGTAACATTGTCTTGTGCCAAGTTATTTTTAGTGTTAAAACATGGTGTAGAGACGACTTTATAGAGCGTGCCCTAAGTGGAAAGATGTGAAGGAAATCGTCCTTCACTTTGAATTCATCTGTACAAACACCAGGGATGTGTGTGCATATCAGTGTACGTACATGTGGAGGATGAATATTGTCCAACTGATGTTAGAGCCTGCAGATAAGAACCATCTTCTTAATAAGAGAATTATTGTTATGGCCTCTGTGATGTTCACCAACACCCATGCTGTGTGTGTATTTGTGCATTCTGCTGTGTGTGTGTGTGTGTGTGTCCGTTAAATAAAGCTTGTAATTGGGCTGGCAGCTTTAGGGCTCCCCAGTGGTGACAGGAAAGGAGGGTGAGGGTCTGTGTGTGTGTGTACACACACACACACACACACACACACGTGTCAAAGGGTGAAATAGTGGGGTGACAAGGGGCCAATTAATGTATCGCGTCTGTTTTTCTCCTCGGCCTCTGTTTCTGCATTGGGTTAAAGAGCAGATGAATAGAGGTAAATATGATTGTGGAAGTGTGTGTGTGTGCGCGTGTGTGTGTGTGTTTCCGTGCACATCGGCCTCTAACAATAAGTAGTGCATTAGACCAACCTATCTCTGTCCTCATCTTTTGCCGTACGTGGACACACACACACTCTTAATGAAATCACAAAGCCTCCATATCATTGCTATCACAGAAAGATATAAACCCATTAGCTTGTTCCTTTGGGCATGGACGCACACACACACACACAAACACACACAGACACGCACAGGTTTATCATTACACGCTGTAAAGCTTTTCCAATTGTATTATCCCTCTGATGTCCTTCTCTCTGTTGTCTGTTCCAATGCCTGGGGTGGAGAGGACAGATAGAGGGTGTGTGTGTGTGTGTGTGTGTGTGTGTGTGTGTGTGTGTGAGTGTGTATGTGTGCGCACACTTCTGCGGAGAGGTATCTTGCTTTTGAAAATGGACAGAAGTTGTGTTGTCGTCCCTTTTTAACTAAAAGTTAAAGCTTCACCGTGAATTATTTCAAAATCAAATGTTCACATTCGAAGCAGTGCAGACTGTCCTGCTTCACAGTATTAGAGATGTTTCTGATCCGACCGACTGAATTGTGGTGAGACTTGTTCAAAACCTTCAAGGGGAACTCTGAATAGCAGTGAATGAACACTGTCCAGAGAGAGCTCAACCCATCAGTGTTTCAGCCTATGAAACAGACCAGCTGGGCTCGTGGACATGACAGGACTGTCTACGTTTAACTGACGCCATTTGGAGCCTTGGGTCGCTTTAAATGTTTCATCACAGGTTTCATACGGTTTTCTGTTTTCATTTGTAACCATTAGTAATCATTGATGTGATGTTTTGTCACTGTAACAGCAGCGATTAAAGAGTAAGACTGGGAATATTCTAAATCGATAAAGCAGGAATGGGCAAGTTTCCATATTCGAGTAAAAATCAATCCAAGAGAATACTACAGGAAAAACTACACAAACATTTAAAGGATGCAATCATTTAATAATTTGGTTGCTAACAAGCTGTGCCTGGTTTACCTTTCCTCTGCAGCCATCTTAGTCATAGCTAAACAGTTCATTTTGTCTGGCACGTTGCACATCGACCTTCAGTTTCGGTACATTCGCCTCCCTTCATACGTCTTCTCCATTCTTATAGTTGTTCGCTGCGTTTGTAACCGGTAATCCGGCTCAACAGACGCCATCCGCTCTCGGAAGCCGCCAGTTTCCAGTCATCAACCTCGTCGTTCTGCGATACACAAGCTGCTCTGCACGTTCATGAGATGTTTCCACACTTTCATGCCTGCCCGCCGTTCTGCCTGTCACGTTGAGATGAGTGACATGTGACTGAAGCTGTTCACATCATCTGCGGCTGCGCATGCAGAGGTCAAAATGCGAGCGTTCGACGTGACTGAATACTGACGTCCAAATGAGTACTCACACCGGCTGCAAAGTACTACCCTTGTCCAGAGCCTCGTGTGGTTTATTCATCTTTGCTATCGAGCTCCAAAACAGATCAGTGAGCCACACGGTTGCACTGGGTGATGTGGAAACTGTAGTTTATTTTGACTGAATCTAACACAGATTCACAAAGTATAGATTTTTTTGTAAATGTATTTGTGGATAATGAATTTAAAGATGCTTTCTGTTCTGACAAGTGGGTTGTAAATTCAGTGACGAGAAACTGAGAGTCCAGAATGTTGAATTAACAAATATACTGTCACACATTCACAGGACTACGACATCATTTATTTAAAAATATTAAAATATTCATGTTAATTGCATATGACTTTGTGGTTTTCCAATTCAAAATAATTGGAAAAAGATACTAAATTATAATAAAACCAAAATTATAAAATCTAAAAATCAGTTAAGTTGAACAACCTTAGTATGTCTGATGCATTCACGTGTACAGCTACACGGATGCAGTATATTCACACCATATTCTCTGTACAGTCACACACTCCTATATACAAACATCGCCACACACACACACATCCCAGTGGTGGGCTCAGCTCCTAATGCACTAACAAGCTCCCTTTCTCCTCCCCTCGCCTCCTCTCCTCCACCAGTCTCCATCGGTCTCAAGCGATCGCAGGAGTTGAACACGGCCACAATGAAGCGCGCTGCAGGAGAGAGAGGGAGAGAAAGGGGCTGAAATGGATAGAGAGACGGAGGGAAAGAACTGGAAAAGGCACAAACATGTTACTCTCTCCTCTCTTTTCAGCCATGCACAAGAAAATGAGTTTGCGACTCAACACAAAAGACCTTTTTTTTTTCCCCCCGGCCTCGTCTCTCCTCCGTATTTCTGCTTTCTGCCTTTCTCTGCCCCGTTTTCTCCTTTTTCTCCCTCACCAGCCCTTTTCCCTCTTTCTCCCTTATAATTTTCCCTTTTCGTTCCTTTTTTTTTCCTTTCTGAAAGAGAGATATTTTTCTGCTAATGACTTAATAAGAGAGCCATCTGAAATTCAATTACAGGAGATTTCATAGTGATGGCCGCCATTTGGAGGGAGGGAGGCATGAAGCCAGGGATGTGTGAAAGCAAATTTATTTTCTTTGACCTCTCACTGGTTTCTACTTTTTAATAGTACGTTCGTGCAGAGTTGCCGCACAGAATGCAAATTCACAAAACAGGATTAAAATTAGGAAACAAAGTAAAGCAAACTGCAGGACCGAGTTTAAAAAAAAAAAAAAAAAACACTGCTGCTGCTGTATGTCAAGTAGTGTGTCCATGGGTCCAAATCTGTGGTAGCTATAAAAACCTGATAGACGTAATAGAATAAAAGTATGGAGGTGACGTTACTCCAAAATAAAAGCCAGATTAAAAACTTAAAATGCCAAGTGCACTTTATTGAGTGGTGTTTCTAATGTTTGAGAGGACCATAATAAAAGTTAATAATAATAAAACTTTTTCAGTATAATGCAGTCCAGTTCAACTACTGGAGTACATTGGATTGTACAGGTGTATCTATTGACATGTTGTATAGTGCGCTACATTTACCCTTCCAATTCATCTGAAATGTCAAATGTGAAAAAACAAATCCTAGTGCCCGTGGCATTTACATCACATTCACATCATTCCTAGCTTTGACTGTTTATAGACTCCTGTGAAATTCTAATGAAATATAAGTGCTGATTTTACTTTACTGAGTTACTACTGCAGAGGACGGAGCGATTGTGGGCACAGCCTGTGGCTGCGTTTTCAGACTCTGCTTGACTGACATTTCCCTCGGCCTCCTGTTATTTTTGTTGCACGTGTTACAGCTATAAAAAAAAAAACTGTACTCCATCGGCTACGATCGTCTGCCTTTTCCACGGGCGACATTTTGACTTTTGGGGAAAGCACGGGTGTTCCTAATAACATTAGCCACGACTCTGTTCCATTCACGGTGACAGTGAGCCAGCGCGTACAACACCGGGAGCGCGAAAAGAAATCCAGTCGGCATTTTATTATTAACACCTACGCTTTTCAATTTTGTCCAGAAGTCTGTGAACACGGCCCGTCGTTATCAGTTCAGTGACATCCTAACTCCACCCTTGAGCTCTAATCAGAAAGAGTGTTTCCAAATGTGGAGGCGATATGACCGCTCATGCGCATCGGGAGTGCATCTGTCTCTGCGCTGACGTTACCTCTTTCCAGCGTTGTAAGTTTGTGACATAAGGCCACAGACAGAACCCCACGCTGAGAGGAAGAAAGAGGGAGAGCGATATAAAGGAGGCAGACGGAGAAGAAAAGTAGTGAGGAAAAGTGAAGAAAAGTAAAGTGGTGTTCCTGTCATTTATCCCAGCGGTGGGGCCATGTCTGTGTATTTATTTGTTCTTGCTCTTTCACTACACTTCTGTACACTTCTTTCTTCTCTTTTAACCCTTTCACCTTCTCAGAGATTATGACAGAGGCCTCGCGTAGGGCGGCTGCACGGAACAAAAGAAGCGCAAGGATGTTTTTGTTTTTGTTTGTGCCTGGCTGTTGCTTTACACGAGCGCACAATATTTAAACACAATCTACAGATAATTACGTGTTGTTTGCGGGAATATGTAATAGTTTGTGTGCCTAATTGCGCTGCATCCACACGTTCATTCGCCGCGGGGCGAAGTGAGATGCAGGGGAGCGGGAGAGGCAGGAAAAGGCAAGCGGCGAGATCGCATAGACACTCGGGGAGTGACAGACGCTGGCTCGACGCTCTGTGTGCGACTGCCATCATCTCCCGGCTCACACACACACACACACATCACGATGCACGTCGTGTTGTTGCCTGAATATCCCCCTCTCTCGTCTCACCTCCTGTCCTCCCCCTCTCACCTCCTCTGCGTCTCACCGCTGGATTCTCACCCTTCTTCCTTTTCACCCTCGCTAATCTCCCCCCGCCACCACATCCTCCTCCCACTCTCCCGTCTTTTCTTTTTACAAGTTCTCTTCCTCCCTCAGCGCCTCGCTTCCTTTGCACCTCTAATCCACTCCACCGTCCCTTCTTTTCCCCTACCTTCGTTGCTCTCTTGTCTAGCCCCCCCCCCCCCGTTTCTTTGCATTTGTCCTTGAAGCTTGAAAAGTATTTTTGAAACGATAACTTCTATTTTTAGATCTCAAAGTCCTCAAAAGCTCCCGTGAAATCAAGCATGGTTCATTTCACTAAAATTGTAGACAAACTGCGTCATCTGTCCAAAGTTTATTTAAGTTTCTTCTTCTCTGCTTTGCCAGGTTTTCCACTCACTACCCCCCATCCTCCTCCTCCTCCTCCTCCTCCTCTATCTCTCCCCTCCTCCTTTCTCTTTAATTCTGCCAGTGCAGTCTGTCCCTCCACTTTAAAGGAGCCATATTGTTGTTATTATCATTGTCTCTAACTGGATCAGTTACCATTAGACCTGAATCTTTCTCCTTCTGAGGCCCATAGACCAGCTCTCTAACCCAATAGAAAACCCATGGGCGCTATTACAGATGGCTTACCCATTCACAACACACACACGCACGCTGAGGTACAAACACACACACACACACACACACAGAGGTACAAACACACAGATTTCATTCTGAAGATTCATTGGCCTAATCCCATCACACACTCAAACAGGGACACATGCACTTACATACACACATTGTGCCTGTTCACAACCAATCTTATCAAACACAGACACACACACACACTCGGCTCTCATTGAAAATCCTCTGTTATTGGAGCTCACTGAGCAAATGGTAATACCATTGGGAGACTGGAACGGCTGCATATGGCTGTCATTATGGTTGGATGTATGAGTAGGACTAAGGAAGAGAGGGTAAATGTCATTCTATCAATGAGGTTATCTCTAATAGATGGACAGTTGAAGTCCTGGTTTCCATTTACTCTGCTCTCCGCTGAATCCATGCGCCTCTCTCTTTGAATTCATTGCTGAAGGCTGTAATAGCAAGTGATAAAAGGCCTTTGGTTTCCCTTTTTTTTCTTCTTCTTT